>CM055878.1:20597946-20662946 GCA_029582165.1 Portulaca oleracea | reverse complement strand
CGCCGCCTCGACAGTAGACGACGGTCGCGCCACCCCACCGCTCTTTCTTTCCACCGTAGCCGCCCAGATGCGAGGAACGGTAGGGTCTGCTACTGTTGTGGGAACCAAGCCGACCCGACGCCCTCTACTACTCCCACCAGCGCCGACAACCACGGCCCGACTCGCCACCGCCACCAGACCAACCCTCTGTCGCCGCCAGTTCTGAATCCCAGCACCACCCTGCCGATAGTAAACCTTATTTCAGTTTTTGTTTTCCCTTACTATTGTATATATTATTATTATTATTATTATTATTATTAATTGTATTATTTACATGTAAATCTGATTAATTATGTGTAAATACCATGTGTATATTCTGGTTATAATTAAGTTTGTTCTTGTTGTAGTTTTACTTATTAATTCTTGCTAATATGTGACTTATGTAGTATTGTATGCTAAATCATGTGTAAGATTTTTTATTAGAGTGAATTTATGTAAATTAAAGTGAATTGTTGCAAATATTATGAATGGAAGTCCTAGTTGTTTTGAGTTATTAGTGAGTAGCTTTAGTATAAATCTCAGTAATATGTTGTTGTAACACCCCAAAACCCTTAACCACAAGATTAACTTAAACAATCAATTAAACCTGTGATTAGCGCAGCGGAACACCAGGGTTGAAGTATTACCTCCGTCCCCAGTCGGGACAAGTCAAACACAAACACCAAACATAACCCAAAAATAAAATATACTTAACCCCATACAAAACAATCACCAAACTTTGAAATACAACACTCCATACTTAGGAACCATCAAAACATGGGAATTAGACTTTATACAACCATCAAAGATATATATAAAAACCCTTTCCATATATAAAACGGCCTTCGAAACCATAAAGACCACCGGAGTCGGCCAACAACGACGTTCATGACTACCTTGGTCGGGAAAACTCCTACTTCTGCTTATCCTTGCCTTTAACTTGCGAGCTCGGACAGCCTAAAACAAAATATTAAAGCATACGCAAAAATGAGTGGGAAAACACTCAGTACGTAAACCTCCAAGACGTCAAACCGTTCGAAAACGGTTTTAGTGCCGGCATTTAAATTCATTTTGAAAACGGGGAAAGGGATAAACAAGAATAAAATAACTTGATTCATCAACATAAAAGGTAAAGTACGTGAAAGGTAAGATAGGTACTAAAACATAAGTATTTGGTCCCTTACGATCGATGCAATGCATCTCACACACGCGCATGCCCAAACCGATCGAAGTTTGGATTGGGTGACTGCCGAGCAGTTGACACTAGCCAGGTCTGAACACTCTGATTAGGAGTATCATACATAAAAAGAGAGTTAGCACCTATAAGTAACTAGCACAAAGAAAACATAAAATGGGACCTTTTAAAACCATAACATAAACATTAAAGCACAACTTAAAATAACCATGAAAACATTAAATGATAATAAGGAGCGAAAAGTTGGACAATTCGCGTACCTTGGGTAGTAGAAAGATCTAGCGACGTGCCTCGAGCTTGGGACGGTTTGGGCCACTTAGAAACTATAATAAGAGCATAAGAAAATTGAGAACTTTAATAAAGTCCTTGAAATTTACAAGCTGGGATTAAAGTAATTAAAACTTGATAACTTAAAAGGGATGAGAAAATAAAAATTTCAGTTTTTGGATAAATCGATAATTTGATGATAACTTGAGCTAGGAAACTTGGAATTTTGCAAACGAGTACTTTTCGGAAAGGGAAAATCACGCCCTACAACTTTGTCAACTGGCCCGAAGGCTAAAAATGAAAGGAAGGGCTCGGAAAAAGGCCCGGACAGAAGCAGAGCACTTGGAATTAATCATGCGGCTTGGAAATTTAAAGCGAAACTTATCAAAAAATTACTTTGAGGTACCCTGACTTTTGGTGAAATGTTTTTCTGGTACCCTAACTTTTTAGAACTAATTTGGGGGTACCCTTACTTTTTGGGTTAGTAATTATTTGGTGCTTTTCCGACCATTAATTTTATTAAGTGACCAAAATGTCCCTATTCTTCCCTTCTTGAAGAAATACCCTTGAAGAAGAAGAATGAGGGTATTTCCGTCACTTAATAAAATTAATGGCCGGAAAAAGCACCAAATAATTGCTAACCCAAAAAGTAAGGGTACCTCAAAATTAGTTTTGAAAAGTTGGGGTACCGAAAAATAGTTTCCCCAAATATTAGGGTACCTCTGAGTAATTTTTTGCTAACGGTGAAACTTGAATAGGATCAAAGAGGCTTATGATGTAAAAAGCATCCTTAATAACCAGCTTAGAAGAGCATAGAATTGGAGTCCTTGAAGGCTTAAGAAGAGAAGATGTTCGGTCATCGAAGACATGAAAGAAACGTTGCCAAGCGACGGAAATTAGATAAGGACATGATTATGAATTTTTGAACGTTTACGAACCGATGACCGGTGATTTGAAAACATAGAAGGAATGGTCCTTGGACTATTTAGACATCGAGGAAACCCATAAACTTATTAGGAAGTCAAGGTACCACTTAGCCATCAACACCACTTAAACGAACTCAAAACCTCATCACTTTACCCCATGGTTTGGTAGTATTTCCATAAACCTTTAGGAGGTAATCCCAAACACTAAAATAACTTAAATCAACTTTGAAAACCTACTCAAACCATCTTAACAATGACACAAAGGTCGACATCTCATTAAAGCCTCCTAGGAGATCAAAAAGCAACCTTAAAGTTAGAATTAACTATTAAAATCCTGGGCAGCGACTTTGCTGACAGCCCTCCTTCTTAGCCTCATATCTCACTCACCCGATATCGTATGGATGCAAACTTTATGTTTCCGGAAAGCTTTAAGAACGACCTAAAACTTTTATGTTTATCACTAAAGCCAATAAAGTCTCCAAATGGAAAAAAATTTAGCAAGAAGTTACTGACTCAGAAAACGTATATAATTGCACCCTTTCACGGTTTTGCTCGTATCTCGGGCTACACATATCGGATTCTCGAAATTCCAAAGCCTAGAGTTAGATAATCACTTGGGCTATCATTTCCAATAAAAATCCAGGAAAAATTCACATTTTTCATCCTCTGTAAAAATCAGATTCCCAAACAGAAACTTTAATGCCCTTAATCCCACTTCTAATGTTTGTTTAAGCTTCTAAATCATACCAATTCACAACCAAACTTCAAATTAGCTAACATTCATCATATTTCCAGAAATGAACATTCAAAACTTACTCAAATAACATCATAAATCTCACATGCAACCATGGATTAAATCATGCTACATGAAACAATGCTTGTACTAGCACTCCTTCCCCAAATTCTCACTAATTCATATCATTTAAGCACAAAATCACATAATTAACATAACCAATACTTATAATCAGTCCCAAAATTCAATATTCCTTCAACAAACTCACATGTACAAAGATAGAATCATCCTCCATAAATCTATCAAGAACTCTTCAAGAACACCCAAAATTTACATGCATTCAACCCAAAACTTAAACCCTAATTAACCTAACTTAACCACAACATAAATTCATACTTAGAAATCATAAAGGAGATGAAAAACATCAAGAAAACACAAATTAGAAATGAAATTTCAGATTAGAACATAAAGATTAGAGTTAGGGTTTGAGAATTGTACCACTTGGAGAAGAAATTGAAGGAGAAAAACAAGAGGGGAGATGGAAGGGAGCACGGCCACCGCCTTGTGGTCGCCGGCCGCCGGAAACTGGCCGGAGCAGAGGGGGGGCGTGGCTGGCTGGAGAAGAGGGAGGAAGAGAGGAGTGAAGAGTGTGGTGTTATTGAGACAAAAGTCTGAAAATGAAAAGCAAGAATAAACCCCCTAGTATATATGTAAGAAAAACTTATCTTAAATATTTAACTCTCTAGATGGGAATTTAACTTAGACAATTAGTAATATAAACTAGCTAGGTAAAATAATTGGTATTGACTAAATAAAATTAATGAACATAAACTTGGTAAAATAATTTAGTATATGATTAAATAAGATTACTTGGAAATAAATTGGGTAAAATTAGCTAGTATTAAACCACATAAAATAAATTGGTAGGATAACACTAATAAAATAAATTGGGCAATAAAATATGTTTAGGAAGGTTGGGTAACATAAATCGGAATTGAAACGGAAATTAAAATTAATATAACTTTCTTCGGTTACAAACGTAAAATTGAGAACGATAAAATAAATTATATAACTTATCGTAAAAGTATTCATAAACTCGTAATAATATTTATAACTTTAAATTCGAGATAACATAAAATCAACCCGTTTAACCATCGCCTTGCTCGAGACCTGTCGTGCATAAAAATAAATAATAATAATAATAATAATAAAGTAATAACTATATTAACGTAAAAGAAAGAAAATTTTGAACATCGTAATTTCGTTAATCACTGGGATTAAGGCCTTAATTAATACAGGTTTAGGGCGGGTCGTTACAGTTGTTCATATAGTGTGTTATATAAATCATGTTAGGGTAATGTTACTATTATTTCATGCATATTTTGGGGGTTGTTGAAAATATTAAAGTTGATTTCATGTTTTACAATTTGGTTTGGATGGTAGGAAGTTTGATGTTTGGACCTTAAATGGATTAGACTAATTACCTTGGACCTTAGTTACTGTTTTAAGCCCAAATTAGGACCCCGGGATCGAATGGTGAAAGTTAGAACCGAAATTATAAATTAAATAAGAATCGGGATCGGGACATGTTTGTTAGTGTCTAAAGAATGGATCACCATGAGAGTTATAGTCGTCCTTTGATCGAACCCTTTGAACTGGAGGGTTCCTTAGATGTTAGCTTTCATCGGAATTTTACGGATTGGACTTTGGAGTTGTATAGGTCGAGTTATTGGTCTCAAGTCCATCATGAAAGTTTTAGTAGACATCCCGTGGTTTCGGAAAAGTCCAAAACCAGACCCATAGGATGTCAGGAAGTCAAGTTTTGACCCTTTTTATGTGGATGTTGTAATATGTTTTGTTGATGCTTTTTATTAATAAAAATGTTGTTGGGTGAAAGTGATGTTTTGATCTGGTTATGTAATTATTTGGAATGTGTTAGATGATTTAAAGTGTAAATTCATGATTGATAGGAACCTATAGTGTTCCTAGGGGAGGCTTAGGTAGAAAGTAGTTAATACTAACTTCGAAAGGCGCGTTTTGATTAGAATAATTATTTCTATTTTAGGCCTGAGCTCACGTCATTAGTGAGCTCAAGTGTGTTCGTCTTAGTTGTGAAGTGAAGTTAACCAGGTAATGTCTATGCCCGAATCCCCACTGGGATGCACTTTAAATGTGTTTTTATTGTTCTCTAATATGTTTTGAGATTCGCATCCCGAAAGGGACTTTATGTTGAAATGTGACCATCTATTTTTTATAACCTTTTGTAATTGTTGTACTTTAAATTATGAGTTGAGAAATCGAGATGGTCTTTAATAAGTATTTTATTATTGGTTTTGATAACCTAGGTTGGGTTTGACTTGAGAGCTGTGAGCTGAGTTTTGCATAAGATACTAATTATTCAAAGTGAAATAACAAGCGGGTTTTGATTAATGCCTTTGGTGGGCGAATATTATGAAGCCTTTGGTGGGCGAATGTTTTGATATGCTTTTGGTGGGCGATTGTTTTGATGCCTTTGGTGGGCGAATGTTTGATGCGTTTGCTGGGCGAATGTTACGATGCCTTTGGTGGGTGAATGTTTGATGCCTTTGGTGGGCGAATATTGTGACGCCTTTGGTGGGCGAATGTTTTGATATGCCTTTGGTGGGCGAATGTTACGATGCCTTTGGTGGGCAAATGTTTCAATATGCCTTTGGTGGGCGAATGTTATGATACCTTTGGTGGGCGAATGTTTCGATATGCCTTTGGTGGGCGAATGTTTCGATATGCTTTTGGTGGGCGAATGTTTTGATGCCTTTGGTGGGCGATTATTTTGATACCTTTGGTGGGCGAAAGTTACATTAAGGGATACGATATCCCGCGCGCATAATAAAATTGAATTGGTTGGGTTGAGGAAAACAGTTACAAGGGTTAAAAGTTTGTGAAACGGTTTGACTTGTTCCCTCTCCCTTAAATGAGTTGAAATGAATTTGAATTATTTTTAACGGTTAGGGGGTAGACATTATTGAGATTTCCCCCTCATTTTTGTAATGTTTTGTTTTCAGGTGAAGATCTATATGCTGGGAACGGGAATTAGAAGTGAGGACAACGTGTCTAGAAGCTATCTTTTATGTTATGTTTCTTTTTGGAAGACTTGAAGTTAGTTTGAGTTTGTAGTTTGGTTTACCGTTGTCGAATAGTTGTAGTCTTCCCTTCTCGCCTTGTATTCCTTCGGAGATACGGTAGTAACGCCCAGTTGAAAAAAAAATGAGACTTCCGCTGAAATTTTCCGTTAACGTTGGTTTGACTTTGACTTTTTCAGAATTGAATTTTCGAGGCGTTACAGAATGGTATCAGAGCTCTGGGTTGCGACCTGGTAGCTCCTAAGTGTCCCTTAGGTTTAGTTAGACCTTAGGATGCTACGTTCGGAGTGATGAGTGTAGGATGGGGGTATGGAATGTTTGTCTATTTCTTGGATATCTTATATGTTGTAAGTTCGTGGTTGATTATTTTAACTTTCATATGTTGGGTTGTATATCATCGCCATGCTATGAGCATGAGACTTTAGCTCCTCTGAAAGACTTAAAAACCCGAGGTGGGTACGGAATATAGTCCCGAGGAGGGCCTGAAACCAGAAGAAGACCTCCGACGAGAATTCGGAGGCTGAGAGAAGACTTGACATACGAGGAACAGTCGTTGGAGATTTTAGGCTGTAGAGAAAGTAGCCTCAAAGAAAGACCGAGCCCTAAGATGAGGCTCTGGTAGAGTTCGAGGTGGAAGCAGATTCCGAGGAAGACTCGAGGGATGAGTTTGATGATCCTGATTGGACCCCAATCGCGGTCGGCAAGAACCCTTTTGCGTATGAAAATACTCTGGGTAGAGATAGTAAAGGTGTAGTGGGATTAGTCCCAAGTAGTAATGCTTACACATAATTAGCTTTTGGTTACTTAAACTTATAAGTGTGTGGTTGATGCATTTGTTAACCCCAATTAGGGGATAGTTATGCATACTATTACGTTGGTGTGCAAAGTAATATAAATAATAGATTTTGATTTTTAAGTTGTTAGTATATATATGTTCTTCTTTCTTTTCAAAGGATGTGCGATGACAAAGTATGTGAAATATGATGCTATTACATGAGTTATTTGCTGAAGTATGTTTAGAGTTTTGTACCTGCCTAATACTTTTATGAGATAGTTAAATTGAACAATTTATCCTTAGAATTGGTGATTTACGCACTAGATTAAACCTTAGTAGTCTAAATCGACCCCTTTGAATCAGGATGTCGGACACGAACGATTCTCATCCCAGTAACGTTACCCGAGAGCGTACACCAGTTGCGGCCGAACGGCGCCCTCAAACCGCGACTGAACTGCGCCAACGTTTGGCTCAATTGATACCAGGGTCCAGTACAACAACACCAGGGAACGACCTTGCTAGCATGCTAATGATTGAGATGTTGAACAAGCACGATGACCTACTGAGGAAAGTGGTGGATCGACAAGGAGGTGAAAGGGAAGAAGATCCCTCCGCTCTCCTCCACAGGTTCAATATCTTCAACCCGCCCACTTACACCGGGGTAGCTGACCCCAAGGTCTTTAAAGATTGGGTTAGGGAAACTGAGAAGATTCTTGACGCAACCCGTTGTCCCGAGGAGCTAAGGGTAGACTTTGCTGCGTACCACCTGAAGGAGGAGGCCGACCTTTGGTTGGCCACTGTGAAAGAGATGCGGAACGAACCGAGTTTCAATTGGAGTCGCTTTTAGGAAGTGCTGAAGGATCGATTCTACCCCATGTCCCTTCAAAAGGTTAAAGAAAGGGAATTCATAGACCTACGCCAAGGGGAGCTTAGTGTGCTCGCTTACTCTACCAAGTTCATAGAGTTATCTCGGTTTGCACCTGCCTTGGTGTCTAGCGAACAATTGAAGATGGATCGCTTCTGGGATGGATTGAACTGCAAAATTTAAGACCGAATGTCATCACGTGATTTCACTTCCTACCAGAATATGTTGAACGCCCTCACTGTGGAAAGGGTAATGCATAACACGGAGCGACAACTTGGCACACAAGGGTTCAAGAGGAAGGAGTCCTCCCGTTTCAACCCACCCCCACCCTACCAGGAAAAGAGGTTTCGCCCCAATAGTAGGCAGGGCAACCAGTTTTCGGGGCGTGGGTCATCGAATGGACCGATATGCCACATTTGTGGTCGACCTGGTCATTACTCCCAAGATTGTAAATTAAAGGCTGCGAGAGGAGGATGTTTTAAGTGTTGAAGCTTCCAACATCAGGTCCGCCACTGTCCTCAACAGCCCTCAGGGGACTATAACAATGGAAGCGATGGAGATAATGGGAACCATGGAAACCATCGGGCCCCGCCTTCAACTTATCAAGAACTTGGGAAACAGAAGAAATGAAGGCGAAGTACCCTCACTTGTCTAATTCCTAAAGGTACGTTAAGTTTCGACGACGAAACACTTTTAAAGTAGGTAATGATGTAAAATCTCGAGTGTTGTTTAAGGCCGCTGTTAAGTCCATCTGTCAGACCGTTAGTGTAAAGTTTAAATTTCGAGGACGAAACTTCTTTTAAGGAGGTAATGATGTAAAACCTCGAGTTTTAGGAAGAACGGAACCGTTAGGATTAATACCGAACTGTTAGGTCTAAGTTTAACTTTCGAGGACGAAACTTCTTTTAAGGAGGTAATGATGTAAAACCCCGAAAAATTCAAAGGCGTTGACCATGACACCGTTAATAATTTAGGTTGACTTCGTTAATTGTTAAATGTTCGTTCGGGATTATTCTGCTAACACTTGAGCTCGTGGGATCGTTGAGGGACTAACAAGGGCATTATAGTAATTTTATGTGTTACGGTAGTGTGCTTGGAGTAAGGGCAAATTGGTAATTTCATGTGTTGTTATTATTAGTATTATCGTTATTATTATGTGATTATTATTGTTATTATTATTATTATGTGATCATTTTATTATTATTATTATTATTATTATTATTATTATTATTATTATTATTATTATTATTATTGATACTATTATTATTGTTGCTATGTGAATATTATTTTATTATTATGGTTATTGTTATTAGTATTATTATTAGTATGACTGTTATTATTATTAGGAGTATTATTATTACTGGTATTAGGAATCAAAATTATATTCTTGTTAGAAGTAGAAGTAGAGTTAGATTAGAACTGAATTGTTGTTGTTATTATTATTATTATTATTATTATTATTACTACTACTATTATTATTCTTCTTCTTAATATTATCATTATTATAATAGTTTAGAAAATCAGATTTTATGTATTTATTGTATTGTATTTATCTTCTTTTTCTATGGGGTATAAATAGTAATTATCATATTAGTAAACCCTAGTTTTGCTAAACCTAAACCCTAACTCTATCTCTCTTCCTCCCTCCCCTCTTTACCATCCACCCCAGCCGCCGCCTAGTCGGCCGCCACCAGGAGCCGTCGCCGGAGTCGCACCTCCACCCGCAGCCACCACCGCAGACAAACCACCAGCAACCGCCCTGGGTTGCCCTCCTGTCCTCCCTCTCTCTTTCGCTCTCTCTCTCTGCCTATGTTGCGCCGCCCAACGTACCACCGCAAACCACCACCACCGCCGCCGCGACAGTAGACGACGGTCGCGCCACCCCACCGCTCTTTCTTTCCACCGTAGCCGCTCAGATGCGAGGAACGGTAGGGTCTGCTACTGTTGTGGGAACCAAGCCGACCCGACGCCCTCTACTACTCCCACCAGCGCCGATAACCACCGCTCGACTCGCCACCGCCACCAGACCAACCCTCTGTCTCCGCCAGTTCTGAATCCTAGCACCACCCTGCCGATAGTAAACCCTATTTCAGTTTTTGTTTTCCCTTACTGTTGTATATATTATTATTATTATTATTATTATTATTATTATTATTAATTGTATTATTTACATGTAAATCTGATTAATTATGTGTAAATACCATGTGTATATTCTGGTTATAATTAAGTTTGTTCTTGTTGTAGTTTTACTTATTAATTCTTGCTAATATGTGACTTATGTAGTATTGTATGCTAAATCATGTGTAAGATTTGTTATTAGAGTGAATTCATGTAAATTAAAGTGAATTGTTGCAAATATTATGATTGGAAGTCCTAGTTGTTTTGAGTTATTAGTGAGTAGCTTTAGTATAAATCTCAGTAATATGTTGTTCATATAGTGTGTTATATAAATCATGTTAGGGTAATGTTACTATTATTTCATGCATATTTTGGGGGTTATTGAAAATATTAAAGTTGATTTCATGTTTTACAATTTGGTTTGGATGGTAGGAAGTTTGATGTTTGGACCTTAGATGGATTAGAATAATTACCTTGGACCTTAGTTACTGTTTTAAGCCCAAATTAGGACCCCGGGATCGAATGGTGAAAGTTAGAACCGAAATTATAAATTAAATAAGAATCGGGATCGGGACAGTTTTTTTAGTGTCTAAAGAATGGATCACCATGAGAGTTATAGTCATCCTTTGATCGAACCCTTTGAACTGAAGGTTCCCTTAGATGTTAGCTTTCATCGAAATTTTACGGAACGGACTTTGGAGTTGTATAGGTCGAGTTATACCCCGAATACCAGACCTAGGTAAAATCGGGATAGTTTGGTTTAATGATCGTTTTTGGGGACCATAGGAGGTGTTTTGGTCTCGAGTCCAACATGAAAGTTTTAGTAGACATCCCGAGGTTTCTGAAAAGTCCAAAACCAGACGCTTAGGATATCGGGAAGTCAAGTTTTGACCCTTTTTATGTGGATGCTGTAATCTGTTTTGTTGATGCTTTTTATTAATAAAAATGTTGTTGGGTGAAAGTGATTTTTGATCTGGTTATGTGATTATTTGGAATGTGTTAGATGATTTAAAGTGTAAATTCATGATTGATAGGAACCTATAGTGTTCCTAGGGGAAGGTTAGGTAGAAAGTAGTTAATACTAACTTCGAATGGCGCGTTTTGATTAGAATAATTATTTATATTTTAGGCCCGAGCTAATTCGCGTCGTCAGTGAGCTCAAGTGTGTTCATCTTAGCTGTGAAGTGAAATTAGCCAGGTAATGTCTATGCCCTAATCCCCACTGGGATGCACTTTAAATGTGTTTTTATTGTTCTCTAATATGTTTTGAGATTCGCATCCCGAGAGGGACTTTATGTTGAAATGTGACCATCTATTTTTGATAACCGTTTGTAATTGTTGTACTTTAAATTATTAGTTGAGAAATTGACTTGTTCCCTCTCCCTTAAATGAGTTGAAATGAATTTGAATTGTTTTTAACGGTTAGGAGTAGACATTATTTAGATTTCCCCCTCATTTTTGTAATGTTTTGTTTTCAGGTGAAGATCTGTATGCTGGGAACGGGAATTAGAAGTGAGGACGACGTGTATAGAAGCCATTTTTTATGTTATGTTTCTTTTTGAAAGACTTGAAGTTAGTTTGAGTTTGTAGTTTGGTTTACCGTTGTCGAATAGTTGTAGTCTTCCCTTCTCGCCTTGTATTCCTTCGGGGATACGGCAGTAACGCCCAGTTGAAAAAAAAATGAGACTTCCGCTGAAATTTTCCGTTAATGTTGGTTTGACTTTGACTTTTTCAGAATTGAATTTCCGGGGCGTTATAATAGAGGTAAGGGGAGAGAAGATCTCCTTGGCGAATACCACAAGAGGGTTTGAAAAACCCACAAGTTTCATTATTAATAATATGAGGGTAAGATACAGTTGTAATGCATTCACGAATCCAGCTAATCCACTTATCAGTAAAACCAAGCTCTTTTAAGGCTTGAAGCAGGAAGTCCCACTCCATCCTGTCAAAAGCCTTATCAAGATCCAACTTTAGAGCAACCCAACCTTTCTTTCCGTTTATGTTATTAAATTTATGCATAAATTCATGAGCAACAAGGATGTTATCATGAATGGATCTGCCAGGGATGAAAGCGGATTGAACAGGGTCAATAATTTTGTCTAGAATAAGTCTTAACATATTCGCCACGCTTTTAGAGATTATTTCATAAAGACTGTTACAAAGACTGATTGCGCGAAATTGGGATGGAGTTGAGGGTTCATTAACTTTTGGAATAAGCGTGATAAGAGAGTTGTTAATTTGCTTGAGCAACTCACCCTCTCTGAAAAAGGACTTAATAACTTTACACACATCTTTTTTAATAATGCTCCAGTAGGCTTGATAAAAACTGATACCAAAGCCGTCAGGACCTGGGGCTTTGTATTTATCTTGCTAGAAAACAGCCAATTAAAAATCTTCATCGGTTACATCTTTCGTTAGCATAATATTATCTTCATCAGATAATCTAGGAGAGATATCAAGGCCCAAGTTACGACTGGGGTCAACGTCAGATTTGAATCTCTTGGTGAAATCATTAATAAAAATATTTTTAATTTCCTCTAAATCGGAGGTCCATTGACCAAGATCATTCTTGATATGAGAGATACTTGTTTTGCTCTTTCTACTCCGTATAGTGATATGAAAGAACCTAGAATTTCTATCACCGTTAAGCAACTAGGTTTTCCGATGGAAAGGCCCCCAAAAATTTTTGTTAAAAGAGTGCAAACGCTCTCTTTGCTTAATAAGTCGATTAAACCAGCTATTAAGACAGGCACTGTCAGGATTATTAATGAGCCTGTCTTCAATGGAAGGGAGGAGCTCATAATTTCTTTGGAGTTTGGCTTTGTAGTTTCCAAAAGTTGATTTAGCCCAGGATTTCAGCTTTGATTTCGCAAGGGTCAATTTTTTAGTGAGACGGAACATAGGCGTTCCCGAGGGACGTGAAGCCCAGCATTGTTTGACTAATTTACGAGCTTGATCATAAGCCCAGTGAGGTTGGAAACGATAGTTAACACCTTTATGCGAGGTGGGAGAGGGAGTCGTTTCAAGGAGGACATTAGAGTGGTCCGAGCAAGTGAAGGGTCCATTAGAAACATGATAGTTACGAAAGAGTGCCTCCCAAGCAGGGGTGATCAAAACCTGATCATGTTTTTCATATATGCGGTGCCCTTTACATATTTTTTCCAAGTAAAGGGGCGCCCAGAAACACAAGCATCAATGCACTGAGAGTTGGATAAGAAGTGATTGAGCCTAAAGAATATGTCAGGATGAGGATTAGGCCCACCAAATTTATCAGCAGGACAAAGGAGCTTATTAAAATCACCCATAAGGCACTAGGGTAGCGAAATGTCGACAGCTAACTGTTTTATTTTAACCCATAAAGCCTCTTTCTCACAAGTTTGGGCTGGCCCATAACAAGTAGTTACAATGAATTGGGAGTTCAAAACTTTATCAATAGTTTCACACTGTATGAATCTAGAATCATGTTCGATTACAGTCAAATCAATTGAGGCATTATTCCAAAGACACCAAATGCCCTCTGAATAATTGGTGGGAGGTATAGAGAAGAAGTTAGATAGTCCCAAACAGGGTAAAATACGCTTAGTATTCTCTTGGTTGACCATGGTTTCGATAAGAAATATTAGGTCATGTCTAATGGTGGCATTAATAAACCCAATTTCTTGGTTGGACCTTTGTTAAGAGAATTTCATAAAGGGCCATATAATATCATCAAAAGTGAGTCAATTTTTATTCATTAATTAAGATAATCAATTAATTGAAATTAATTGAAATTTTATTATATGGCTTCTGCAGCCAAAAATATATGGGTTCCGTACCCAATAGGAATTTTTAATAGCAAATAAGAATAATGAGGGGATATTATGGTGGCTTCCACAGCCTGACAGTGAAGGGTTCCGCACCCAATCTCTTGTAAAAGTGTTGAAATTTTTATAATAATTCAATATATAAACCGAATGGGATACAATTGACAGGGTATTGGTCCCGATCCAAGTTACAACAAGTACAAGCAATAGCTGAAAGAGTAAAATCCTGAGGTTCAAAAGAATTACAACAAAAAGGATTAAAAGAATCTAAACAATGCAGAATGAAAAATAAGAGACCAAGACTTTGATCAACATAAGCACAAGAATAAACCTGAGTTGAGACTTGCAGCCTGTCAAGAAATAAAAGGGGAAAAAATGGGAGGGGGAGACAAAATTGGTCTCAGAGATAAAAGAAGCTGTCAAAAATCCCAAGGAGGGCACTCATTATAGACCTTAGGGACGGGACAAAGAAGCTCAGAGGCGGAGGGCTGCCAAGCTATAAAAACAACGGCAACAACATCCCCAAAAGAGCCCGATACAAAATCGAAGGATGGCTGCCAAACTAATGAATTAGCGGCAACAACATCCAAGGGAGAGAAGAGTAAAAAGAGTACTAGAGCATAGGTTACAAGGGACAGAGAATGCAAATTTAGAGAATTTTTAAGTAATCATGAAGAACTAGAGATGTTCTTTCAAGCCTGTGGGGTAAAGAGACCTGCATAAAACAGAAGTAGGGAAAATAAGTACAAGGGAAAGCTTAAGCAAAAAAGGTTACTCAACATCTTAGATTGATTCCCTAACATAAAGCATTGATATTGAAAATTAGGGGCCAGAACAAAAACCAGGTTGGAATGAATATGATGGATAGAGCACACGATAAAGGAGCAGTGATGTATTTTGGTCCACGCCAAATACATCCCAAGAGGCCCAAAACAATTTCAAGGAAGAGAAGCGGGTTATAGAGGAAAGTATGGGCATAGAGGCCCATAGGCCCATTCATATGGTATGCTCTTTATGGTAAGAGGATGTCCAAACATCCTAGAACAGGAAAGATCACGCTAACCAGCCCAAGAACAAGGCCCAAGTTCACGTCCAAGATGATACCCATTCTTGATTTTAAACTTTTGGATGTAACTTTATCTTTACTAGCTTTATTTAGCTTATTATTATTTTGGTGTGATATAATTAGCTTTTAGTTTTATTTTAAATAAATGTAAGATGCCAAGTATATTATAAACTTGAGCATCAAGTCATAGGAAGTCCAATAGGAGTCTAGAAAAGTCTAGAATATTCTAAGTTGTTCTAGAATATTCTAGAAGTGTGTGAGTGTGTGTATTAGGCGTGTGATTGAGTAGATTAGGCGACAATTATTAGTTTCTATCCTAGATAAGGTTGGCTTATTTTGTAACTAATCCATATTGGATTAGGAAAGCCAAGTCCTTTTAGGATAAGGTTGTTACAACTAACTCCCCTTAGAATAAGGAATCCTAATGAAAGGTGGAGAAGGTTGTTTAGGCGTCTAATACTAGGATATGTTGGCTTGCACGCCAAGTAGGAATAATCCTAGTCTAATTAGTATGGCTTGCATGCCAAGTAGAGAGATCTAGTCTATGCAGGACTTTATTAGTATAAATAGCCTAGGTTTGTAATCTTTAGAAAACAGATTTGAGAAATATGAAACCCTTTAAGCTTTTAGCTTTCCCTCGAGTGTTTGGATAAACCCTCAACCCCTCTTCTATTGTATCTTGGTTTGGTACCCAAGTGGTTTAGGAAGAACTTGATCCTAGGTTGCGGTCTAGATCAAGAAACCCTAGGTTGTCCTTCTTGTGGATTCAAGTAGGAAGCCTGGTTCTATCCCCATTATCTTCTATCTAATAGAAGATAATCTCTACCCCCAACTCATCCAATTCCAACGCCACCCTCACTCCCCCATACTCCCTCAATTCGTCCACCCTCCTCCCTCCTCACAAAATAGCTCAACCAACTCTCTCTCTCTCCATAACAAACTCATAACAACTTTCTCTCTCCTCCAACAACCTCTCAATCTCCATCTTTTCTTCAAATCTCACGCCACTCCCCTCTCTCTCTCCCCTCCTTTCACGTCAACCTCCCCCTTTCCCCATCCAAGAATCGTTCATCCCTCTCTCTCTCCCCATTCAAGAATCAACCCTTCTTGAATCTTGAAACCACAAAAGCCCTCACGGAAAAATTCCTTCCCACTTCTCACTCATCGTCACGTGAACTACCCTAACCCTAGCCTCAAATTCACGTGTGGTACCTCACTCTTAGATTGGTTGCACGTCTCCCCTATGATGTGTAATTGATCAACCATACTCTTGATCCCATTATACCTCATAATTTTGGTATCAGAGCCCTAGGTTGTTTTGAGTGCAAACCAAACACATGACCTTTTCCAACCCAATCCCCAAACCTGCTAATCCAATAGCTTAACCTGCTATTCCACAAGCCTTACCTGCAATCCAAACACATAACCTTCAAACCTTCAGTACCAACCTGCAACCCTAAACTCCACAAACAGCCCAAACACATTGCTCTCCATACCCAAACTTTCGAAAACTCCTCCATGGCTCACGAATTGTTCATCATGAGGCAAGTCCTCAGTAGTTCGATTATTCCAGAAGATCAGCAACAACGAGAAGCCATCTTTCAATCTCGTTGCACAATCAAAGGAAAGGTCTGTTCCTTGATCGTTGACGGAGGAAGCTGCACTAACATGGCTTCTACAACATTGGTGGACAAACTTTAGCTGGAAACTAGTCCACATCCCAAGCCCTACACCATTCAATGGCTCAATCAGGGTGAAGGATTACAAGTTACTCGACGATGTTTGGTAAGATTTTCCATTGGCAAATCTTTTCAAGAATCTTTATCGTGTGACGTTTGGCCTATGGATGCTTGTCATATTCTACTGGGAAGATCGTGGTTATTTGACAGGAGCGTGATACATGATGGAAGAACCAATACCTACACTTTCAGGCTCAACAACAAGAAAATCACCCTAGCTGCACTGAAAATAGCCAATCCGTTCCCACCCGGAGAGAGTGATCCAAATCCCATCACTTCTATGACCACTGAACGCCCTGAGTTTAGTGAGCATAAGGAGATCACTCCCTTAGCCCCAAACACATTACCTAGCCACGTCAAGCCCACAAAAGAACCCTCTCTCGTCACTCCTCACGAGATCCCAAACGAGAAAATTCCAGAGTTTCCCCCTCAACGTGAGATCCATCTCAAAACTGATCTTGTCCCTAGATCTGTCGTGCTTCATGAGAAAGCAACTCACCAGAACCCTAGTGACACTCAAGAGGTTCAAAGGCAAGATGATGATCTTCAAACAAAGGGTATAATCAAGGAAAACTGCAATGCATGCGCCACCCCTACCCTTTTGGTCCCAAAGGAAGAAGGAAGCCAAAGTCTGTGCATCAGCAAGAGTCCTATCAAGTACAGGTTTCCTAGAATTGAATATCTAGTGGATGAGTCTTATGGTACCAATGTTCTTCCAAAGATTAATCTACAAAGTGAGTACAATCAAATTCAGATTCAAGAAAGGGTAACTACTATCAAAACTAAAGGAGATCTCTATGAATGGTTAGTCAAACTTCTTAGTCTAACTAATGCTCCCTCAATTTTTATGAGATTGATGAACCAGGTTTTGAAGCCCCTTATTAGCAAGTGTATCATTATCTACTTCAGAGATAAACTTGTGAACAGCAAAAGTGAGAAAGGTCACATCTTTCACTTCCAATCTGTTATGGAGACCTTGGCTCACGTGAAGCTACCTGGTAATCCGTCCAAGAGCTTCTTCTTCATCAACAACATAGTCTCTCTTGGCTATGAACTCTCGACTGAAGTGATCAAGACCGATGAAGAAAAAGTCAAAGCTAGCAAGGAGTGGTCTACTCCAACTAGTATTCTTGATGATCAAATCTTCCACGGCTTGACTTCTTTCTATAAGAGGTTGATGGAGAATTTCAGCGCTATTCTATCACCCATGGCCGAACTACTAAAGTCTAAGGAGTTTTCATGGACTCCAACAATCCAACAAGTGTTCGACATCAGCAAAAGAAAACTCTGCACCACACCTGTCCTAGCCCTACCAAACGTTGATAAGAAGTTTGAGGTTGAGTGTGATGTTTCTGGAGTTGGTATTGGAGTTGTTCTATCTCAGGAAGGTCGCCCCTTAGCCTATTACAGGGAGGAATTCGGTGACCCTAGATTCATGGAAGATAATGGAAGTCAACTCCACTTATACAGTAAGAAAATCTCTTTCGGTCCAGCGAGTTCAAAGTCAAATTCATGGCAACCAGGGAAGAATGCTGGAGATGTGCCTAGCCTTGGTCTGACCTTTGGGGACCCAAGGTTCATGGAGAATAATGAAGGGTAGCCTGAACCATCTATTGAGGAGATCACAACTCACGTGAAAGCACTAGTTCACGTAAGAGTTACTAGAGTAATCATGGTTCACATGGAGGTCCGGATCCATGTAACTATTACAGTTGGGTCAGCGGAAGTCTTTGAACTTGAACCTCCAAGTTTGAAGACAAACTTCTTTCAACAAGGGGGGAATGATGTATTTTGGCCCACGCCAAATACATCCCAAGAGGCCCAAAACAATTTCAAGGAAGAGAAGCGGGTTATAGAGGAAAGTATGGGCATAGAGGCCCATAGGCCCATTCATATGGTATGCTCTTTATGGCAAGAGGATGTCTAAACATCCTAGAACAGGAAAGATCACGCCAACCAGCCCAAGAACAAGGCCCAAGTTCACATCCAAGATGATACCCATTCTTGATTTTAATCTTTTGGATGTAACTTTATCTTTACTAGCTTTATTTAGCTTATTATTATTTTGGTGTGATTTAATTAGCTTTTAGTTTTATTTTAAATAAATACAAGATGCCAAGTATATTATAAACTTGAGCATCAAGTCATAGGAAGTCCAATAGGAGTCTAGAAAAGTCTAGAATATTCTAAGTTGTTCTAGAATATTCTAGAAGTGTGTGAGTGTGTGTATTAGGCGTGTGATTGAGTAGATTAGGCGACAATTATTAGTTTCTATCCTAGATAAGGTTGGCTTATTTTGTAACTAATCCATATTGGATTAGGAAAGCCAAGTCCTTTTAAGATAAGGTTGCTACAACTAACTCCCCTTAGAATAAGGAATCCTAATCTAAGGTGGAGAAGGTTGTTTAGGCGTCTAATACTAGGATATCTTGGCTTGCACGCTAAGTAGGAATAATCCTAGTCTAATTAGTATGGCTTGCACGCCAAGTAGAGAGATCTAGTCCATACAGGACTCTATTAGTATAAATAGCCTAGGTTTGTAATCTTTAGAAAACAGATTTGAGAAATATGAAACCCTTTAAGCTTTTAGCTTTCCCTCGAGTGTTTGGATAAACCCTCAACCCCTCTTCTATTGTATCTTGGTTTGGTACCCAAGTGGTTTAGGAAGAACTTGATCCTAGGTTGCGGTCTAGATCAAGAAACCCTAGGTTGTCCTTCTTGTGGATTCAAGTAGGAAGCCTGGTTCTATCCTCATTATCTTCTATCTAATAGAAGATAATCTCTACCCCCAACTCATCCAATTCCAACGCCACTGTCACTCCCCCATACTCCCTCAATTCGTCTACCCTCCTCCCTCCTCACAAAATAGCTCAACCAACTCTCTCTCTCTCTCCATAATAAACTCATAACAACTTTCTCTCTCCTCCAACAACCTCTCAATCTCCATCTTTTCTTCAAATCTCACGCCACTCCCCTCTCTCTCTCCCCTCCTTTCACGTCAACCTCCCCCTTTCCCCATCCAAGAATCATTCATCCCTCTCTCTCTCTCCCCATTCAAGATTCAACCCTTCTTGAATCTTGAAACCACAAAAGCCCTCACGGCAAAATTCCTTCCTACTTCTCACTCATCCTCACGTGAATTACCCTAACCTTAGCCTCAAATTCACGTGTGGTACTCCACTCTTAGATTGGTTGCACGTCTCCCCTATGATGTGTAATTGATCAACCATACTCTTGATCCCATTATACATCAAGCGGGCTATATAAGTGAGAATTGGGCAGACAACGGGAGCAGAGGGCCAGAGAGGAGGACACAATGCAACAAAACAGGACCACATTTATAAAACTTGAGAGATAAAGAGGCAACTTAGAACTATTAGGGGAGAAAGCAACACAGAGGGTACAAACAACATAACTGTCGAATACAAATCAACATTTAATATCTCTTTAGCTAGGAAAATAAAGCGATTGAAACAAAGGATTACATCCTGACAACAAGCATTAGAAGAAAAAAAACTAAAGTAGAAATCGTATCCTGACACCAAACCGAAAATAGATAATACAACATACTAGTAATGACCAACAAAAGCACCTTTAGGATATACCAAAAACGGATGCAAAACAACATTGACGCTCTAAAGGAAAACATCCAACAAAAGGAGTTCCACACCATTAAAAGATCATCCTGGTAAATGGGTCCGCCCCATGGTTCAAATTCATGCGTTTTGCCACCATTGTTAGAAGCAGGATCAACAACCACAAAAAAGATGTGCAGAAGGCAAAAATAAACAATCACAACTAAGACACAGCAAAAAATGGGGAAAAAAAATACTAAAACCAACAGCAAATTTCCGAGATTGAAGAAAAATAGAAAAGATGGCAATTAGAATACAACCCACAAAGTAGTTCTGAGAATGTAAATTGATAGAATTTGGGGCACAAGGAACAAGCACGCCTGAGGACGTCATCGTAGGAAGCATATGGGAACTAGTATAGAACGAAGACCTTGCAGACCATACCGGAAACACCTCGAAACAGTAACCACGGGCGGCCACAAGTTCGACTGGGTATGGGAGAAAGTAGAGCCAGATCGACTCTCCAACTTCTTCAAAAAGATCAGGAAAAACCCACCTCGCCAGAATATCATGAAGCTAGCAAAAACCATCAGAACGATCGATGGAAACCAACATCGCATCCGATTTTTACTGAGAAAAATCAAAAGGATAGGTAGGAGGATAAAAGGACGCCACAGCTTGAAGAGCAACCCTAAGAAAGGCAAAAATTGAACAAAAAGATTTCTGAGGGGCATAATTGCAGAGGGTAGGCGAGTGGGAGCGGCAAGGTAGAAAACTAGGGTTAGGAGATGGGGGGTCATTCGGTAAAAACCGATGGGAGGTCTTTAGAGAAATAGAGGGAGGTTCCTAGCAAGGCTCTATAAAAATATATATATATATATATATATATATATATATATATATATATATATATATATATATATTTCTGAATATAAAGGGCGAGGATAAAAATATTTGTTTTAATAAGGGTATTTTTGAGATTCTATAATTAGTGATGTTTTTCATTTTCTTCTTTAAAGGTCATTATAGACACATTAAATACTAATGAGAATTACTAGTAACAACAATTAAAAAAATAATATTAGTTAATTATAAAAATTTAATAATATAGTTGTAAAGAAAGTGACCTTCCATGGATCTTACATTTAAAATAATTGTTAGTAAGAGAAATATATTTACTAAGTGATACTTCTAAATATAAAATAAAAACTTTATAAAATGTCATACACATCAACATATAACACACGTTGACCGGACAATATTAAATATAAAAAATAAAATTTTAATGTTAAATAAATACTATTTTTACATAAACTAAAATTTAATTTTAATTTTAATTCGATTCTATTAGTCAATTATTTGCATATCTAAAATCTATAATAAATATGTAAACCAAATTAAAATTATTATGATAACTAATACAAAATAAATATTTATTTGGACTTTTCGAACATAATGTTTCATATAAATACAAGTTTAAAGTGGACTAAAACATAATTATTAACCTTAGATATTTCTAAAGCATTATATGAGAGAATAAGAAGTGCTTCCACCAACATATAATACAATAGTATTAGTAGTTAGTGTATAATGAGCTTAGAAAACCATGGAAGGTCATTACTTGTTTAGTTGTTTATAGTGTTTATATATAGACATAAGTGTTGCTAAATAGCAAATGTAATCAAATTAAATCACAAACACAAGTATTGACTTATGAATACATAAATAATATCATATAACATGATCTAGAAAATAAGTAATTTCTGCTTGGTCAATCCGCAATTAGTTAGTTACATGTAAGCCTTACATATAATTTACCTTGACTATCCACATTGCCTAGCATATAATAATATGCGCATACTGATAATTTCAAATATATTACTAATTAAAGCTATTGTGAAATTATAGTCATATATTATATCTTTATCACAAAAATTCATTATGCAATAAAATCATGAAAAAGTTAGCTTAATTAATACATTATTTTCAATTAAATCGTGTTTAAATTATCATGCGTTCCTATCTCCTTCACCACACCTCAAAGCTCTATGTTAATTAAACCACAACTAATATTTGTACCCATGCGATGCACTGGTTAATTTGTCTTATTTGTCATTTTTATATTTTTTTTCCAAGCTTTGTTCTCTTTTCTTATTCGTTATTTGGTTGAATAAGTGGTATGAAATTATTTTTGTTAACTAGTCTATCATATTATAGAGAACTAAATTAATAGAGATCGCCATGTTCCTTCTGCGTCCCCCCCCCCCCCCCCCCGGTTCCGCCCTTGAATAAGGGTAAGTTACTTGTACAAGGGTCTGTAAATAGGGATAACGATGGGTTGAGTTCGGGGCAGATAGAGCATTACCCTTACCCTTACCCTTACCCACTTTTAAAATTATGATTCTTATCCTTACCCATATTTGACGGGTACTAAATATTAGTACTCTTAGCCATGCCCACTGGGTATGCGGGTATAACGGGTGCAAAATGATAATAATTGAAGATTAAATTATAGCACTCATTTTACACCCATATACACAAATCACTTGGCCATATTTAGTTATTTCAACTAATATTAAGACAGAGGAAATGATTACTAAGAGACCAAGACTAAAGAATAGAGATTACCATATGTATTATATTATTCATGCTTCTTATACACTTTTCATTCCTTTGTCTTTCATAAAGTAATTCGTGAAATTGACGTAACAAAATCAATTGGATAGAAAACCCGTTGTAAAAATTTAGTAATCAACTTCAACAGATAGACTAACGAGTTCCCACATACATAATGGTTTGGTGCCATTTTGCATTTTGCATTACATGCTTCACGTTCATGATCGGATATACACAACTGCAAAAGGTTGTAAAGGAAGCTAAGCAAGTGAAGATAGTATAAAGAGTGAAAAAAAGGTAGTGAGTCAACAAATTAAATGTGTAATTAGAATGCTGTGAATGTTGATAATATATGTAATTAGAATGCGAGTAGGGTTGGGTCGGGTACCTGACGGGTACAGACCACTATCCATACCCATATCCCTACCCATACCCACATTTTTAGAATTTTAGCACCCATACCCGTTCTTTTCGGGGAAGTTAGAAACGAATACCCGTTCTTTTCGGGGAAGTTAGAAACGGATACCCGTTGGTACGGGTATTATTGCCATCCCTACGACTATAAAATTTAGTGGTAAATGGTAGGTATGATAAATGTTATTTTTAATAAGTTTTGGTAAATTTTGGTAAGTTTTGGTATCTTTTGGTAACTTTCGATTTGTGTGCTAAATGTTATTTTTCACAATAAGAAAAATATGTTTGGGCAACAAATTTAGAGAAGTTTGGGCAACAAAAAAATTATTATTGTATTAATTTAAAATAGGGCAACCATATAATTTTTTTGTAGCTAAATACACTATATGTGGCAACAAAACTTTTTTTGTTTCAATTGATATAGATAGGATGATAATTTAAAGAAAAATGATTGTCTAAGGCTACTAAGGCAACAAAAACATTTTGTTGTCTACCACAGCTACATTGTGCTACCATTTTTACTAATTTGTAGCTCAGACTATGTGCTTCGAGGATAAAATTACCAAATCGTAACAATTTTTTTGTAGCCCCATGTTAAAGGGCAACAAAAATTGGATTAAGACAATAAATTTTTTTTGTTGCCCAAAGTAATTTGTCTTGTTGTGTTTGATAGATATGGTAATTTTCGACAAATTATGGTAAGTTACAGTATTTTTTGATAAGTTTTTAGTCTCACTTATTTATCATCCAACCTTACAAGACCTAAATTGGTAAGTTAAAGATTGGCAGAAAAAGTTGATCAAGAAGCAAATAAAAGAGAAAGAGGCAGACTTGAACTTCCTTCATGGCTAAGAATTAGCATAATTAAAAAGAAAAATGGATACAAAAAGTGCATTCGCAAATTTGCAATATCTATTTTAATAATGGAGGAGGTGTCTCTTAAATCCTCCTTTTTGCCATTGATGTGTGCTTTTTTCCATTGTTTAAAGATCCTACTACCCCACAAACATACCAACCCAAAAAAAAAAAAAAAAAAATCTAGAAACACAAAAGTAAAGTAAAAATATGAAAAACGGATGATTCGATGGCATCTATCCATTAAATCAAAAACTGATAATAGATAACGACTTGGCGAAATTTGAACTTTGAAATTGAAGATTCATCAAATAGCTCAGAGGATACCACTTCCAAATAGCGCTGTCAAACATTCGTCCCATCTGAATATGTCAACTCCGAATTAAATCGGGTTTGGTTATCAATTTTTTGTCTGAAGTTTAAATTTGAACTATTCCGTCATATTCGATTTTAAAATCGGATTGGGTTCGGGTTTGGAGTAAAAAAAAATCAAACGTCCAAATTTTGTGTCAAATCCGGGTTCGGACAAATTCGGACAGTGTCCAAACACTAAAATCCGGACAAAATATTGGAATTATGTATAAATTTAGTATAATTCGGGTTTGGCTATGTTCAGACAAATCCAGGTTCGGACAAATTCAAACAATTCGGGTCCAGGTTCAAACACCACAAAATGTTCGAATTTGAGATTCGGACAAGGTTCGGATTTGGGGATTTTGTCCCAATGTCCAAATTATCCGAACCTAATTTGACCCGAACCCGATCTTTTGTCACCACTACTTCCTAATATATACAAAGGATACATGTATGTGGGAGAAAAGTTGTTTTCTAGACGGAAAAACAATGTTTTGATTTTATAATAAAACTAGTACTGATATTAGTCTTGTCCCAAAATATTATTTATGTATCTTACATTTCATCAAATCGACATTTCTTAATAGTTTTAACAATATTTACTTAATAGTAAATATTAATTATCAATTATAAGAAGTTTGGATGTGTAGGTTGCATCAATGAGTATAAATAATACCATAATCAAATTAACCCTCCTTTAAGCATATTTTAAACGTTTTTTTAATATAAAAATAATGGACAAAAATATAACTTTATGCAATTTATTATATAATATTATATTTATAGAATTGAATCATATTATTTAATATCATTTTAATATATATAATAATATAGTTTTAATGATACGGAAAGACAAATATTAGGTAAGGAACAAGATATTTGATAAACATTCAAATAAATTTGGTAAAATTTAGAGATAAAGTCATACTCCCTCCTTCCCATATTATCTGTCACTTTAACTAACTTTCTTTTTTCCCATAATATCTGTCACTTTATAATTCCAATAACACATTCAATTTTTCCTTTTCATTTACCTTTTTTCCTTTTTATTTATCATTTTATTCAACATTTTCACATTTCCAATGATGCAAATTAATGTGAAATGGAAGGTTTTTTGGTTTTTTAAATTATGTCCCAAGTGACAAATAAAATGGGAAGGAGGGAGTATTAATTTAACCTAGTAAAAATGAAATTAATTATGATGCTCTATGCCACTGTTAAGTCATAACACATATTGTGTTGTTTTCCATTTCACCAACTTCGATCTCTCTCACTTCATGTGCCTCTTTCGGTCTTCAACTGCCTGGAGTCAATATTGATTTGCAAGGAATGCATCCAATAGTTCAAATGACGCAAAGAATATGTAGTGCTTTTATATTGCAAGACATAAAGAGTAAAAAATCTTGACATACTAAGGACATGCATGTATATCAATTATCAACTGAATAACATTTTGACACGTATAGGTGATATGTGTATCCATAAAAAATACCTCATGTGTTCCCCAAACTAGATGAATTTGACCTTACCGCTTAACTCATTAGGCAATATAAAGTAAAGGCACCAGCAGCCAAGCTAGCTACTGAAGCAACCACACAGGCTGGCTGGCAGGCACTATGCCAACGAAAAATGGGAGGGCAAACTCTCCGATCCCTTTTATATATAGGTCGAGTAAAGAATGCACGTGCCTAGAAATTATAGTTTTATAATATATAATTTTGGTATCTGTCTCATCGACACTGATTACTTTGATTAAATTTTGGCAGTTAATTACATTCTGATGAATTACAATATAAAATTACCATCATTAGAAAGATACTTTACTAATAATTACAATATAGATAATTTCGTATTGTAACTCATTGTCATTTGTGAGTAATTAACAGTCAAAATTTAGCCAAAGTGTCAATTAATTTGGGACGGAGGGAGTAATAATTGTAGGTACACCCGGGAAATGAGGCGGAACTTCTTTCCGCGTGATGCGCTACTTAAACGATCGGGAGCCGACTAAGGTTTCTTAATCCTTAAGTAAGGATATTTTTATTTTTCAAAATTCATTTTCGGGGTGATGAAACTTTATTTATTTACAAACCCGTTTTTATTATTTAAATTATCCGTAATTACACAAATTAATTTAACAATAAATCACCAAATTCAAGTCCAAAGAGGAGCAGATGGGCCACCAGAAAATGCTAAAACCCGCCTAGGCTTTAGCATATTCTGGGTCGGGCCATCTGCATCCCTGGGCCAGAAGAAAATGGGTTGAAATTAATAAAACCCGCCTAGGTTTTATTAATTTCTGGTCCATTTTCCTCGGGTCCAATCTTAAATTAGTGAAAGGAAATGAATTAAATTATTTACTTAAATTATTTTATGCATAAACGAATATTTTAAATAGTTAAACGGATTTATAAAATGTAAAAAGAGTCGCCAGCCGATTTAAGGAAATCGACAAACCATAAAATAAGAAAAGAAAGACTCCGGTCTACAAACCCGATTTCTAGATTCGGGGGTAAGGTTACGAATTCGAGAGTTATAAGAACTCTCGAATCCGCCTGTTATAAAACAGACTCTACTAAAATCAACATTGAAAAGAAAGAGAGCGGGGAGAAGTTTGATTAATTTCGCGGAATTATTATTCGAATCATGCAATATAAAAACAATGCGATTTTTATTTTACAAAATGTGCAAGTACGGAATTAAATAAAGGATTACATGATTAAATACAATAATGTAAATAAAGAAATTGAACCTTGCCTAAGATGTAGCGATGATGACTTTGATCCCTTGAGTTGCCCCTTGACTTGAAGCCCGGATGAGATGATGTGGGTGATGTAGAAAAGGTGGTATGTGGATGATTATGTAGTGGTGATAAAGGTGATTATGGGGGGATTAGAAATGGATATGGATAATGAAACTTTCGAGAGAATGGAAGTATAGTATGGGAATAATGAATGGGAGTATAGTAAGAGTATTTTGGTGAGACTTGTTGATGGGAATTCTTAGTGGGAAATGTCGGTTCCCATGAAGGTGGAATGGAGGGGGTATTTATATGTGAGGAGTGAAGAGTTTTGGAGGGAAATGGTGGGGAGCATACCCCACAAATCATGCCATTAAAGACCAAAACCTAGGCGGGTTTTGGGTGGTCAAGGGGAAGGTCAATCACGTGGGGCACAAATCAGGGGATCAAATTGCACGCATGTAGATTTTGGCGCCATTTAAATCAAAACCTAGGTGGGTTTTGATAATATTAGTACGCGGATCAGTGACGTGGAGTGAAATGACGTCGCCTGCTACTCCGCTCAAAACCTAGGCGGGTTTTGAAATTTTCTAGGCCGAGGCGCGTTCTGCTGGGGTTGACCGCTGGGCTTGTGCATTAAAAGTTAAAACCCACTGGGGTTTTAACAATTAAATGTGGCCTGCTTTATTTTTCTTGCACTCGGCTTGTTGCTCTTTTGGGCCCAATGACCCGTCTATTACTTGACCTGTCTGACTTGCATATTTTTGATAAGTCGGGATTATACCGGTACAAATTCCGGTGTCTACAGAGAGCCCCTACTTTGATCGAGTCCGAATAGGACGAAGGTCAAAGTAGTATGAGGATATGACTTTAGATTGCAAAGCCTGGGGTGATGCTTGGAAGCTGAGTCCTGCATCGCAGTTGCGGGCGGCCTACGCATCTTTTGGGGTGATTTCGAGCAAGAATGATGCTCTACCTGACTATTGATGAGTCGATGTTGATCTCGGGCGAGAATGACGCCTTACTTGTTATCGGTCACGCTGCCGATGGTTGATGGAGTTTTCTAGTCTTTCTCAGTGTCGATCCCAGTCTTTCCCGGTGTCGGTTCCAGTCTTTCCCGGTGTCGATTCCAGTCTTTTCCGGTGTCGATTCCAATCTTTCCCGGTGTCGATTCTAGTCTTTTTCGGTGTCGGTTCCAGTCTTTCCCGATGTCGGTTCCAGTCTTTCCCGGTGTCGGTTCCAGTCTTTCTTGGTGTCGGTTCCAATCTTTCCCGATGTCGGTTCCAGTCTTTCCCGGTGTCGGTTCCAGTCTTTCCCGGTGTCGATGTTGATGATTGTTGGAATTTTCGATGCCGAAGGACTTCATCAGACGCGCTGCTGATGGCCTTGGGGGTCGAGACTTCATCGGGCACGATGTCGATGGCTCGGGAATTGAGACCTCACTGGGCACGCTGCCGGTGGCTCAGACTACATCGAAACTCTGCCGATGGCCCTGGATGATGATGATGACTGCGACCTTTTGTGCAGTAGCGGGATGAGGGTGGTCCCTTTGCTGGCGACCAGAAAATCATAAAAACAAGTATCAGTTTTATTGGAAAAAACAAAAAAGGTTCGCTTTTTACCTGTGGGCCGTAGAGCTCAAACTGTGGGCTCAGGCGTGAAGAGTTGGGCTGCAAATTCGGGTCGTACTCGCCACAAAACCCAGGCGGGTTTTGATGAATTTCTTTGGGCTGTGTCCGCGCCTGGACCGCCGCTCCTTCTGGGTCGCTCCTTTTGGGGCAAACAAAACCTAGGCGGGTTTTGTGTTTTTTTTTTTTTTTTTTTTTTCATTGTGAAGAGTATCAAAGTGGGGCCTGGCCCACTTGTGGTCATAAAGAGGCCATGTCACCCTGTCTCTCTTTTGGGTGACAAAAGGATAACCTTTGGATTTCCGGCCAATGAAATGCGTTTGGCATCTCGAGGTGGGTCCTAAAAACGAACAGTTCACATTCACCCGTCCTTTCTATAAATTCAAAGCATTTCCTTCATTTCCTTCACATCTTCATCTCCTTCATCTCTCTAGCTCACTCATTCTCTCTCTAGAAAAGAAGTCTTGCTCTTTGAGGTAATTTCGAGTTTTGAAGATGCAACCCCGGAGTCATAGGAATCCACCTCTTCCTCATGCGGCGGCCTGGCCTCATGAGCGATCTTCGCGGCGTAACTTTGTTCCCGGCATGGAAGCGGTTCCCTCCGATCTTATTGTTGAATCTTGGAACCATGCTTGGTTTTACCGTTCTCATGGCAAGGTAATTCTTGGACTTTTCTTCTTGTACTTAGTTTAGCGTAAAAATGAGCAAGCATGAATTTTAATTTTTCATATCTTGTCGATTTTTAGCTAGTTTAAGTATAAATGTTAGCAAAAAATTACTTAGGGGTGCCCTAACTTTTGGTGAAATGTTTTTCTGGTACCCTAACTTTTAAAAACTAATTTTGGGGTACCCTAACTTTTAGAATTAGAAATAATTAGGTGAATTTCCGGCCAATGATTTGAATTCACCGGTGAATTTTAGGCGGGAAATTGATTAAGTGTATTTGTGGACGAAAATGTTGTTTGTTTTTGTGGACGAAAATGATCTGAATCAATCGGAGTTTCACCAGAAATTCACCTAGTAATTTCTAATCCTAAAAGTAAGGGTACCCCAAAATTAGTTTTGAAAAGTTAGGGTACCAAAAAATTGTTTCTTCAAAAGTTAGGGTACCTCTAAGTAATTTTTTGAAATGTTAGGATGTTGAATGATCCATTTATTTTGTATTTTGACCGAAGAAAACTCGCCTTAGAAAACAAAAGGACCAAAAACATGACCGAGTAGCGGCCCACAAAGCGGAATAAAACCTAGGCGGGTTTTATGTCCACCCTGCTGGGCCGTCGCGTGCTCTAGGCCGGTCAGCTGGCCTTGGCGGAGTCAAAACCTAGGCGGGTTTTGACTCGCACACCCCCCCTTTTTTTTTTTGTTTTCTGCTGGGCCGTTTCATGGGCCATGATGGTGGGCTAGGCAAAGTCAAAACCAGGCGGGTTTTGACTTGTTGTTGGGCCGCCTCATGGGCCGTGACCCTTGGCTTTTTGGTCTGCTTCATGGGCCGTGGCTGTGAGCCTAGTGTTGGTGCTAGGTCCAACTTGGGTCCATAAAATTATGCGCTGAGCCCCCATTTTAAATGACGCGTCGGACTTCTGCCTTTAGGAGGACAATTTGAAAACTCTTGGTGTCCTAAAAGCGCCTGTTAAGACTGCTGAATCAATTCCGAGCAACTTCGTTCGTGACACTTTGACCGCCGCGGGCTTCATGCCCTTCTGGAAATGCTTGGAGGCTTGAAGGAAAAGGACATTCCGTACCCTAGGTCAGCCGATGGCCGAGCGGTTGTGGGATTCAGCTAACTCGTTTCATTTGCCCGTGGGTGAGATGACAGTCACTCCTAAAGACTTCGTCATGATTACCAGTCTTCCTTGGGGTGGGCAGGACGTGGTTTTTGACGCAGATATCCCTCCAATAGTGCGGGACTTGTTGGCTCCAGTATCTGCTCGCTTGGGGCAACGACATAGCCTTCCCAACCTTGCCTACAAGCACTTCGAGATGACTATTCGCGATGCAGGTTTTCAAAACTTGCCCTTAGAGCAACGTAGCTTCATCTTCTTGGCGTACGTTATTTCCGCCACACTCTTTGCCAACCATGGGGACAATATTTCCCTGACATGGTTGCGGAACCTTCTTAACTTTGACAATATTCGCAATCTAAACTGGGGCAAAGCGTCCTATGCAAACTTCATGCATTGGCTTCGTCGTGGCGTCCGACTTTCACAGGATCCAGACCCGGTCTACCTTCATGCGGCCCAGACTCGTTACCAGTATGGTCCTTCCTTGTGGAAGGTACTCGAGGTATGTGCTCGAACCTTCTTTTCTTCAATGCAGCGTCTCCCTTCTTCCTCATTTAACAACATGTTTATGCAGACGTGGGCATATGAGTACATCTTAGCCCTAGGTATTCGTTCGAAGAAGAATAAAACGGTACCAGTTGCTGAACGCTGGACCACCGAGGGTATTCATGACAAGAAATACAAGTCAGGGAGTCTTGACCTCATCCGTGGCATCTTGGATAATTTGACACCGGTATTCCTTCATATCCAACATCTCTCTTTCATCTCACTTTGCATGTCAAACTTAAATGCTCCTCTTATTTTTGTAGGATCACGTGAACTGGCGTCCTTGGGCCGATTTCGACGTTAGAGGATTACCACAACCTTTAGAGCTGGTGGAGCACGACACCCATCTTCGCCTCCTGGTTGAGGGGCCTTATGGTTATGTGTGGTATTTAGGAGACAGAGCCACGAGGCAGATTCTGGGAGGCTATCCTGGTCTCATTCCTCTAGACCCTCCGGCACACATGTTCGAGCCATGGCGGGTTGACCCGGGTGTTCTGAGAGATCTGGTTCGAGGTCAAGAATTTGACAACTTCGTGCATAATGTTCCGCAGGAGTAATTCGATGAAGAGTTCCAGCGCTATCTCAGCCGTTTGGCTCCTGAGTGGTATGTATCTTCCTCCTCTTGTCCTTATTTACGTTTTAGCCGATATCTGATTAGAACATAATTTTCCAACTGGGGCCTTATGCTAAAGCTGCTGAAGTCGAGAACCCTCCAGAGGGACGAAAGATCGGTGGTTTCTTGGATGTGGAAACCAGCAGTCAGTGCTCCGCGCTTCGGGCATTTGATCGCAAACCGGTAAGTCTTTGTCTTATGTTACTTCCTTTTACCACATATGCCACTTATAAATGACCTTTGTCTTGTTATTTCCCAGCCGAGATGGCTTTCCTCCGGGAAGTGGCTAAAGAGTGGAGCACCATGAGGAAGTTTATCAATCTGGGATCCACTAGTTCAGGGAGATATCAAGGTGGTGCTGCCGGAAGGGCTGATATGGAGGCCGATGCGGAGTTTGTTCCTAGAGAACCGCCTCGACGCTCTACTGCAGGCGTTCCTCGCACAGAGCCCCCACGTCGCTCTTCGATTGGGGAATATTCTTCTCGAGGTCGATCTTGGGAGGAAATTGGTGGTTCTTCTCGTCCTCCTCTAGTAGCTGTACCAGAGGGTCAGGGCAAAGTCATTCTGATCGAGGGTCAACACTCCACTGGATCCCATCGTAACAGGTCCGGTAGTAGAGGTCATCGCCCTTCGAGTATGGAAGATGACATGGCTCAGATGTCTTTGGAGGAGCCGCTTGGTCATGGAGGGTCGTATCACAGTGCTGGATATGGGGGTGATACTCAACCTCATTCCTACTGGGTGGAGGATGCTTCCGAATCAAGCGCCACATACCAGCCTCCTCATTCTCGTCATATCCCAGCTTCAATGCGCTCCGCTCGTCGCGGTCGGGAGATAGTGGTGAGGGACCGTGATTCAGGTGAATCCGTAGGGTATCCTGGCAATCAAGCCCTAGCGGATGACGCTACTTCACGTCCTGCACCCTATGATGCTTCGTCTTTTAATTCTGGTTCTGCAGGATGGCCTATCCCTGCTCCTGAAATGGGTCCGTCATGGCCCATGGGTTCTCAAGAGTGGTCCGTGCCTCAACACACTTGGTTGGAAGGATCTGCTTCTTTTTGGTTGGCCAGCCCCCAGTTATGAAACTGGTCTTGTATGGCCTACTCCATCCACTGAATGGCAGATTCCTATTCATTTTTGGCTGGCTGCTTCACAGGAGCATTCTGTATCTTCACCGTCGAGCGTACATCCTTCAGAAATGCCCTTGATTGGGCCATCACCTCCCATGCAGACTGCTCCTGGATCTGATTATTACTCCTGGGACACCTATTTTGGCACAGCCGGTACTTTCAACGTGGGAGCTTCAAATGCAGGGGGCAACTTGGCGGAGGACAGCGGGGATTCAGGATCCCTGTGGTGATCAAACTTATGCAATGCAAGAATCTTTTTTTTTTTTATGCAAGACTCTTTGTAATATTTTATTTTATGCAAGACTCGGTGAATGCACAACTTTGACGCTTTTATTAATGCATTTTCGACTGATTCTCTACAAGACGGGATTAATCCCCATTAATCCCGCTTCCCCAAAAAGAAAAAAGAAAATAAAAACAAAATAAATACTTAAGTGTCGGAGACAACTCGAGCAAAATTTCAGAACTAACATCATTGGGTCGATAACAGAAGCCGGAACATCAAAGAATACACGAATGGGCCAATTGAAATCAAAACAAAAAAATCCCGATACAATGCTACACACAAATGGGTCGCGGAAATAGGAAAATGAGCCCGGGCCGCTTAAAACCTAGGCGGGTTTTAAGCGATAGAGGGAGTGGGCCTAGGCTGGCTGGCGCGGGCGCGGATGACCTGGCGAGGTTAAAACCCGCCTAGGTTTTAACCTTTTTTTTTCTAGCCGTTGGAAAAAGCTTGAATCATGGGATGTGATGGCAACGGCTATGTGATTGCTTGCTGGCCGATTTGTTTCATTTTGACCATTGATGAAGGTGTATAAATACCTTGTTCTTATGCATATAGTCATCACTCATCATCTTCTCTTGCATCCTCCATCTAAAAGTCTCCAAAATCTCAAGAAATCATCCTATTCTCATGGCTTTCGAAAAGAAACTCACTACTTGGATGAGTACTTTATCCAAAGAAGAGAAAAAAGAGCTCGGGAGATATAGCTTGACAAGATTGTTGAGCCTCCGGCAAGCGAGAGTCAACCATAACTTCCTCCGAGCGGCAAAGGCTTTTTGGGATCTGAAGATGCACGTTTTCCGCTTTTCCTTGAAGGAGCTATGTCCACTTCCTGAAGAGTGGTCGTCTAATCTCGGGACGAATCATTTCGCACGGCCGACATCACCCCCAACTTCTACCGAAAACTTCAAACAATACAAGGAGCTGCTATGCCTTCCGAACCGGGTCATAGGAAGCGCACTATTCGGTGATAAGGTGCATTTTCAAACCATTGTCGAATACTTTCAATCTCCTAACACATTGGAATATGGTCCTGTAATACGAGTGCGAGCCCTCGTATTATGTCTGCTCGGGGAATTCTGCTTCTACCATGGTGGGCGAAGAACCGGGCCGGCGGGCCTAATCCAGATTGTTGAAGACATGGCTCAAGGCTTTAACCCAGTGTCGTTGATGAGCTTCGTGGGAGCCCCCTACTTCTTCAGGTACATTTCCTCCTTCCTCTCTTCTCCTCATTTTTTTTTTCAAATTTGCCTACTGCCTGCAAAACCTAGGCGGGTTTTGGCCTTTTTTTTTTAATTTTTAAAAAAAAAGTTTTTTCGTTAGTTGGGGGAATAATTGGTATGCAATCATAACCCATGCTAACTTTATGGGCAGATATGGCTGATGGAGCTTTTGGGCCTTGTCGAGGAACCTCATAATTCTTCGGCACTTGCGAATTATTGTCAAAGGAGGCGCAAATATACTGAACGTCAATCGGTAACGGAATGGGTTGCCTTTCTAAAGGAACCTTGTGATATCACCTGGTGGATCGAGTGGTGGCACATTCCTGAATATGTGACAAGCGATTATCGCAACGCCTATGTGTGTATTGTCGGCTTGACACACATGACCTTCTACCTTCCGGAGCGAGTGCGACGACAGATGGGTCGCAAACAAACCATCCCCGAGCGGTTGTGCGTAGCCCCCGAGCAATTGAAGCTTCGTGACTCGGTGATAGAGTCTTGGCTGAAGTATTGGGCAAGAAGGTCGACCCTTAAGGCTCCACCAAAGGCACATGTATCAGAGATTGCTGACGCTGGATATCACGGACGACTAATTGCGGTCGTCGAGTCTCGCCGTGCTAGAGAGGCGAGAAGAAGTCAAACATTCATGAAGGAGAGACTGGGTCCCCGTTCAACGATAAAGGATCGTCTTGGTGCGAAGGTGACGGCGAAAGATCGGCTTGGCCCAAGGGTGGAGACACGGAAATCACATAGGCGAGTGTAACGTGGTTTTTGTACCTCGGTTTTGTATCGTTCTTCGCAGGGAGCTAGGGGCCTTGGCTAGGACTAATTGACAATGGGTGTCAGAAGATTTCGGGACGCAAACGGTAATAAGGATGAGGGTCTCGCAATTAGAAAGCAACAAAATAGTAGAATCAAGTGACAATCCCGTTAGAATAAACCCACCGGATTTCCTCCTTCAAGGATAATCCGGATTAACTTCCTACAAGCCCACCACGGATCCGGAGGGTTAAAGAAACGGGACTGTCTAATTAACTTCTATTCACTTTCGTAAATAGAATACTAACTATCCCAATTCCTACTTGAGGGAAGAATAGGAATGGGAAATTGATTTCACTACAAATTACCTCCTAAAATTGCTAACCCAATCCAAAAAAAACCATTCACATCCTTAGTTTCTCCCGAACCCATACGGGTTCTAGCCTCTAATCATCTTAACTAACATACTAACAACAATAATAACATCATCCATGTTTAAAACAGAGAATCTAGATAATCAAAGCAACAATAGCAACAATCAATAAACACTAAGCAATCTATAACAAAAACAGAGATTAAAGAGTAAATGGATGAACTAAAGAGTCATTAATTTGATGCCAATGGGAAGATGCTCCAGAATAAAAAGAATCCAATGCTCCAAAATAAGATAAATTTTCAAAACTTCAATAGAATTCCAATAAAATCCTGTGCAAAAGCAATAATCCAAGTGTAATCACTCACTAATTACTAGGAACTCACTCTAATTGAAGGCTAAAATGTTGCTAATATGATAAGATAAAACTAAGATGGAATTAAGATTTTTTTTTATACTAATCGTCCATGTAGCAATATATACAAGCCAAAAAGGTTACTCAAAACGCAGCACTTCACCCAACAGAATTGCGCGAACTGCAGGGGACCATAGGTACGATCTAAGGGACCATAGCTACGGTGCTGTGAAGCGAACTGGGCGATTTTCTCTCCTTCGCAACACCGTAGGCACGGTGTATCTAGACCGTAGGTGCGGTCAAGCGAATCAGGCTAGGCGATTCTTCTCTCCTTCGCAACACCGCAGGTGCGGTCTCCCAAGACCGTAGGTACGGTCTTGCTCGGGTACTTCACTTCCTACACACACCTTGGCACCACCGCGGGTGCAGTCCTCAAGACCGTAGGTACGGTCTTACCCGGTCAAGCTGAAGCTTTGGGCGTTGCGCCCGCTACGTAGAGGGTGACGGGGGCTACGCCTAAGTGCGTGTAACGGCGAGCGGAGGAGAAGGGGTAGCACCCGCTACAAAGAGGGTGGCGGGGGCTACCATGGTAAAACTCAGCAAAACTTTTCCGCTCGATATGTCCGGCCTTTTTACTTTCTTCGCTTGACTCGGTCAAGACCCGGGAAATCTCGGGATTCCCAAAATAGCTGCAAAATGGCCCTTTTTACCACGTTTTGAGTAAAGACTCCAAAAACTACAAAATAACCAAAAACGTATTAAAAACTATGAAATTAAACTACGAAACAAGTCAAAAGACTAAAAATTAAGACGCTATTTAGACACAAAATTGGGTCTAAACACTCCCCCACACTTAAACTTTTGCTCGTCCCGAGCAAAACAAGACAAAAACTACCTAAACTAACACAAACTCCTCTGTCGTGGGAGAGAAACGAGTGCATTTAGCGTATGCACCAAGCCCTTTGAACTCCCCGGCAGCCCGGGTGGACGAGATGGACTCGTGAGGGTTTGTAGCGGTTGTACCCACAAAAGCCAAAAAAAAAAGGAGAGAGGGAAAGTGAAAACAAAACCAACGAAAACAAAAGAAAAGAAGAACAAAAGCTTCGCTTCAAAGGATCTCGAAATCTAAATTAGGAAAACGTTATTAAACCTCCAAAAGGAACCGTTATGAGCATTTCACGAACACCTATCCCAAGCGAAAGTCATTCTTTGAGATTTTTGATGTCCTACACCTAATGCCAAGCAAAACCCAATGTGCATAAGTGCTAGTGGGTTTTAACCGATTCCGATAGACTCCAAAGACTCGTGCCTGAGCTCAAAAACAAACGAAACGAACAAGGAAAAGAAAAGAGTTGCCCTTCCCCGCATTTGGTCGCCCTTGGCTTGATGAGGGCCGTAGGTGATGCAAGGAGAGGCCCCTCACTTTATTAACGCTTAAACCTTTCTTTTTGGAGTTGGGTAATCCCAACAAAATGCTATTTTTTTCCTCTTTCTTTTGCTTTTTAAAGGTCGGTATTAGCCTTACTTTCGGGAATTGGACGTCCCTTAATTCGGGGTTTACCCTCCCAACACAGTCTTTTCCATACACACCTCCGTCGAGAATTCGATATAGGAGGAGCTTAAGGGGTAATAGCGCCATACCGCTAATACCGGGCCCGTGTAGGTTGGCAAAGTGTATGGTAGTTGATGTTGTAAAGCCGACACGCCCCACTTAATTAGGTTATTAAAGCTTTGCTTTCATTTTCTTTCTTTTTGCTTTTTCTATTGCTAAACATGGAAAAAGAACAAGCTCGGACACAAACCCCTAGAATCTCCCGGTTTCAACCAGAACGTGGAAGGAATCGGGGGTCTCACTAGACATTCAATGAAGGACATCTAAAGAGATAAGCCATGACTAGCACCCGAGACAGGGTCGAAAACGCTCAGACCGGTTTCTTTTAAAGAAGATTAAGAACGACTTCTCAATTTTGACAACAAGATCTAAGAAACAAAGCAAACAAAGCGAAAACGAAAACGGAAAGAAAACTTTAAAGGTTTCCATTCCCTTTTTTCTCCTTTTTCAAACAAAAATTTTCAAAATTTAAGCAAAAACTGGGAAAACAAAAACCAAAAATCTAGGTGACCTACCCTTGAAACAGAATATCCCCCCCCCCCCCCCCCCCCACACACTTAAAACGCCACAATGTCCTCATTGTGGGGAAGGTGTCACAAGAAAAGGGTAGAGAACCTACAAAAACAAACAAGCAGCTAATAAGCAAATGGTGGCTACCCGAGACCACCCGGCTCCAACAGCAAGATAATCTCAACACAGACACTCAAAGGGGTTCGCCACCCAAAAGAAAATCAAGCATGCGACGGATCAGAATAATAATTCACATAGGAAAGAGCAAGGTGGAAAGATGTTACCTCGAGCTCTTCATAAGTGTTCAAGCCGTGATCCGAAGTCGTCGTTCAATTGAATCACAATGATATTAGAGCAAAAGGACGACTTTATATATGACAAAATCCACATGCTAGATCGAAAACAAAATCAAAGAAAAACTAACTAACAAAACTTTTAAACAAAAAGGAACTAAAAAGAAGAAAAACTATAAACAAAATGTACATTGCCAATGACATTCCTTATCCCCGAATCTCACTCATTGAGGCGGGAAATAAGGGTGAAACTCAACTCAAACTGACCAAACAAACTTCATTCATTTCATTTCATTAATAACAACCATTCATTACATTGCCATCACAACCATCCTTGCCCAAAATACAACCGACACCAGGCAAAATAAATCACCACCGACCAAAATAACAACCAACAACCAACCAAGACATCCCAACTACAACCACAGACAACCAAAATACAATCAAAAGACCACCAAAAGCCATTTCGAGCCGACTTTGAGAGCAACACCAAAACAAGCCAAAAGGACCCGAGACACCAACACGCCAAAACCACAAAGCCTTCCCGTCCAACCCCCCGATGAGGCACCCCGATGAAGCACCCCCCTACACTTAGATTTCACGCAGTAAAATACGTAAAGACAATGAAAAAGATCGAGTGGGTGCGGGGACGCTTACAAATAGTCCATCAAGTGGATCCTCCCGGAGGAGGTTGGGGTAGAAGCGGAAACAAGGATGGGTAGTAGGGATTTACATAGTCCGGAGGTGCTGGGATATGGCCCTCGACAGTGTAGTGGTGAAAACCCCAGTCTCGCATGAAGTGGTTTTGTTGGGGAGGTACTCTTCATGACGCTGCAGATGTTGTTGGATGTTCACGATCTCCTTTTGTTGATCCTCGAGCATCTTTACTTGGGAATGAAGGAGTTTGTTCTGCTCACAAACCTCAACACTCAAGCTTTTGATTGAAGAAATAACTCGGTTCAGATTACCATGCTGTGCTGAGCTCCCTGGAATCTCTTCATGATCACTCTCCTCAAACTCTTCCAACAAACTAGAAATAGGAATAGGTGCACCGCCAATTTTCCTCGGCCAACCATAAAATTGTCCGCACGACCAATTTTCAGTATTTGCAATATCGAGCCACTCCTCAGCATGAGTGGGGTCGAGAGGAATGCGGGTTCTCTTATTGTCATAACCATGATGGTAAACGGTGCGTGATTGGCGCTCAGAAATTATCTCCATTTGGATCAACAATCCCCTATCAATGGGGATAGGGACATAGCGTGGCTTCCACTTCCAAAGGTAGGCACTAAACCCTTGTTTCCAGAGGAAATGACATATAACATAACCCATTCCCAAGTTGGTGAAGTTATCCGTCCTACTCATCTTCCATAACCAATGCAGAATGCACGAGCCTAAGTTCACTCGGTGCCACTTCAAAGTATTGTAAATTATGAAAAGATCTTCCTTACGGACACTTGAGCGTTCTTCATCTCGCCCAAACACTGAATTAGCAATTACCAAATGGAATAACCGGACAGCAGGATTACAGAAATCTCGTGCTCGAGATTCTTCAGGGCAATAGAATTTCACCTGGCCTTCTTTTGAGTCAACAGGTGCTCTTCTCCAATAAGTCAAACTCTTCCACGCTTCTTTTTCGTTGAAGTCCTCACACTCCCAGAAGTATACCCCATCCTCTGGTAATTCCAAAGCTTTGCAAAACTCTTGAACAGAACAATCTATCTCCCTATCATCCACTCTATAGCTGAAAATCGCCTCAGGATACCCATCGGTAAAGACTTGAATTGAACTCATGAACTCAAGCATGGGCTGGTCTACAATTGGTTCCTTGATGTTGAGTAACGTTTCCCAACCAAGTACATGAGTGAGAATGTCGAAACTAGACCGACAATAGAGAGTATTGATCGCCTCATCATTGCAAATCTCCGGAGCGTAGATTTTCCGCTCTTGGAGTTCATCATAGCGAGTCTTATGTGGCTCACCACGAAAAATAACCTTAGCACGAGGGCAACTCCTGATGAATGTAGCTGGTTGGGCTCTTCTCAATTCAAGAGAAGATGACAAATGGGGTGTTGATGGAGAAGGCTTATTAAATCGAGCCCTTTTTGGTTTCACCATTCTAGTGTACAACACTCAAGAACCCTAGGTCTAGACAGAGAAATGTGCACACAACACCCAAAATTAGCAAGAAAAATGAACTTTGATGCACAAAGAAACAAGGGATACCTGAGTTGAGGACTTAGGAACCTCTCCTTGGCTTTTTCGAACCCCAACAAGAACACTACCCAGAATTTGCACTTGAAAAACGCCTCAGATGATTCGAAAATGGAGAAGTGGCACAGCTAGGGCACAGATTTGCGAAATTGGAGAGTGGGGAGGATGAATCTTGTGAAGGATTTGGGTGATTGGGGCAAGGGAATTCTATGTTCTCATTATAAGTATAGGTGATGAATCTTGCGAAATTGTAGATGTGTTTTGAAGGATGAGAGTCAGCCTACAAATAAGAAACTGGCTGTGTTTTGAAGAGTTGGTTGTTTATCCATTTCCTCAAGACTTATAAGAGAAATTTATAGGTGATTCTATGTTCTCATTATAAGTAGAAATTTGATTTATTACTCTCAATTAGAGAGAGAGAGAGAGAGAGAGAGAAAGAGGATCTCGTTTAAACACACCCAACACATCAAAACCAAAAGGTTTAAAAGGAATAACTCGTGTTCAAACATAAATCTTGTAAATATCTATTAAGTCATGCAAATCAGAGCGCATTCGGAAGCGTCACAGTGATAGACTTTTGAATAATAAGACTTTGAAATATGTGATGTCTGCAAAGCATGACTGTACCTTTTACAAGAAAGGGTTAATGTGCCAACAAACACTCATACATATGGATGTATGTAGTCCAATTGAGCACAAGTACAAGGGATGAATTACTTCAAATCTTCAAAGATGAATAAAATAACACATGGTGATTCATGTCTATGAGATTCATCTGAAGCTAGAATGTGAAAATAGTTTAATAATTTCCAAAATGAAGTAGTCTTGGCGAAACAATGAGAGCACCTAGATACGATCGAAAGGATGCTAATGGTTGAGCCAAGAATTTGACTAAATGACTCAAATGAAACATAATTCTTGCACTATAAGCTTAAGTCATATTAATCAGAAATGCATTCAGAAAACTGCATAGTGCGGGATTCTAGAAAACCTAAACTTTGAAAAGTTCAATGTTTATAAAGCATGTCTGATGGGTAAGATGGCTAAAAATCACCTCTTATTGGAATTGGTGAACAAGCTAATGACTTATTAGGATGCAAATATATTGATGTATGTGGGCCTATGAGCACTAGTGCTAAGAAGAAGGTTTACAGTACTATTTCATCATTTTCAGTGACGATTTTTTAGTAGATATGGGTATATCTACTTAATACGCCACAAGTTCAAATCGTCTGAAAATGTTCAAAGAGTTTGAAAGTGAAGTACAAAACCAACTTGGCAAGAAAATCAAAACCCTTCAATTAAGTTGAGGAGGTGAGTATTTGAGCCAAAGATTTCATTGTCCATTCCGGAGAATGTGGAATCGTTTCATGACTCTCTCCTCTAGGAATACGACATCTCAATGACGTATCTAAGAGGAGGAATCACACCTTATTAGATATGGTGCGATCAATGATGGTTGAGTCAACATTGTCGGTTACCTTTTGGGGATACACACAGTTAACCATAGCTCTAATTACTGAACAAAGATTATTTGAAGCACTAAAGAAGACACCACATTTGATTTGGAGAGGAAAAGTCCTTGAACTGTCTTTCTGAAAGAAAGGGGTATCACTTCTACAAACTGTTGTAGAGGATAGCGTTTGTGTCTCAAAATGCTTTCTTCTTAGAGAATATGTTATTCTCTAAAAGAAAGAGTGGGAGAGAATTTTGAACTTACCGAAGTTCAAGAGACACAAAACACTATAATCATCACCTAAAACTCCGCTACTTGATCCTAGTTCAAGTTTTCCTATTGGTCATAAAATTAAAGAACGAGGTTGACGTAGTAGAAGCTCCTCAAAATGTTGAGGAGGAGGTGCCATGAACAATACTCCAAGCAAGGTTAGGTAAACAACTCCATCAACCACAAAGATATCGATCTTCTATGGATGAGCATGCGATGTTACTTTTAGAAAGTAATGACTCTACCTACATCAAAGAAGCTTTCACAAATCAAGTTTCCATAAGGTCTAAAATGGACTCCATGTATGCAACCAAGTTTAAAACTTGGTTGATTTGTCTGAAGGTGTGAGCCATCAGGCATAGGAGGGTTTTAAGGCAAAACATGGGTTCATTAAAACATCAAGACTGACTTCAAAATCAGATTTGGAAGGAAGGTGTGTACTTGACACAACTGAATGGTCTTTTGTTGGAGTACTTGTAAACTTCAAGAGACCATCTGTGGTCTTAATGAAGCTTCTAGGATCAGATGGAATCATTGACCTTCTTGACCAAGATATCAAAAGTTTGATATACTGGGAAGTGCCAAAAGATAATATTGTGTTTACAAGAAGTTCAGTGGGAGCAATGCATTTTCTGATATTGTGTGTGATTGACATACTGCCTACTGAGAAGGAGATTCCTATGTTGCTTCTACTGAGGTTGACTTGGGAATAATTTTCAAAGTGAAGGATTGGTGGGGCTAAGAATTTTCTTGGAGACAAGATGTATAATGATAGATTAAAGATTTTGATTGTTTGAATCAAAAGGTGCCTAGGTGTTGAATAAGTTCAACCTACTTCGAGAATGGGTTAATTTCCATAAATCATGGCATATCCTTAGGGAATTTGATTGTCTCAAAATAATCAGAGGATCTAAAAAGGATGAGACACATAACTCATGCTTCAGGCGTGAGATTAATGTATGCCACGAGATGTTCAAAGCCCAACATAACATATGCATTGTATATGTATAAGCAAAACTAAGGATGTGTATTAAGTCTAAAGTGGTTGATAAAAGCTAAGTGTGAAGAGTTGCATTGATGCTACACTTATGACAGAGAAATATGATTATCTAAAAGGTCAGAGAAAATTATACGATCTGTTTGAGTGGTATTGAGGTGAGCTGGAAGAAGTTCCTAACATGACATGAGTTTAATTCTACAAGCATGACACGGTTTTAGAAGTTGTGACAGAAACTGTTAGGATTGTGAAGTTTGTTTCAAAACTGGGTGATGTTTCTAGCCTTGCGAGAGAAATGGAGCCTTGTTGGTAGGAGCCATCACTCAAGCAAAAGAACTGAAGATCACTGTGAATCCAAACATGACTTCCGGAAATATCTTCCTGAATGAAAGATCATTAGTGAGATGGTATATGTACGAGGTTCATTGCAAGTATTAATTATATACTAAACCTCTGTTGTAGTTATAGCATGATAGTCATGCATGGGCAATATGTATTGAACACATTCCGGAATATTAACAAGTCAAGTTTACATGAATTGTTCATAAAAATTATGACATTGTTGATTCATCATTAAGAATAAGATTCCAAGATTTACATTAATTGTGGTTTAAAATTATGTAAATGTCCAAAAAAGGTTAGCGAATTCAAAATAGGAAATTGGATGATGTTCAATTTCTGAAACCCCATTAGTGAACTTGATAACGCTAGTCTTGGTCGACAGTCGACCTAGTTCCTAATTGTATTATCACGTAGGAACAGTGATAATATCAACACAATTAGCATGTAGGATTGAGGTGATGATCAAGTTTCGTGATCATAGTGATGTGATGACATCATAAATCAATCACATGGGTATTGTTGAGAATAACTACCGAACTGACCCGCAGTGGGAGCTCTTTAAGTTGGGAATTGTCATAGGAGCTCTCACCACTCAAAATTCCTGAATCCTGAGTTCAGTACCAGACTGCATGATCTGCTGTGACTTTGGAGCGCGTCAAACGCCTTTCGTAACAGTAGGCTATAAAGGCGGTGTCTGGGTTACAGTTGGATCATGTGAGAATGTGTGTCTGAACAAGATGGCATTGTCCTCCCTATTAGGGACAGTTGTCTTATTGGCCACTCGGTGAGATTGGACTGAAAATGCTTGGCCGAGCTCAGTTGAATCAATAGTTGATCATCTGCTTTTCAAAGTCTAAACTCGGAGATTGAGGAACGTTTCGGGTCTTACATAAGGATGACATCAGCTTACCTTATCCGAACATGAGACAGTAAGTGACAGGGGAATTCAAGGAATCTAACACTTGTGGGACAAGTGGGAGATTGTTGGGAATGTCCCGACAATGTTCGATATACACGGAGATTAAACCAAAGTAATATAGTAATTATATGTCTTGCTAGAGACCTCTTTAATTAGCAATTAAATATGTTTAATTACAACTATATTATTTAGTCCTACTGGGTCACACAAGTCAGTGCCTTGGAACAATGTATGTAACTTAAGTAATACTGTATTACGTTTAGAAAAGTTGGAAACTGATTTATGTGAGAAATCAGCCCAACACGGACCGAATTGGGTTCAACACGGACCGTGTTGACCCAACACGGTCGGTGTTGAGACACCACAGTCCGTGGTGTCTATGGGACGAATTAATGGGCTTTCTGGAGGCCAACACGGACCGTGTTGTTTCAACACGGACCGTGTTGGGCCTGAAAATTCCGTCGTTGCGTTAAGTCGGCCCTTTAGGGTTTTGAATCCTCTCCCTAGGTTTTCTAAACACTATATAAAGGGATCTCTGGGAGAGATTATTCCACACCAACTGCCTAAGACTCTCAGAGAGATACCAGGGTGATTTCCTGAGTTCCTCTCTCTTTTAGTTTACAGTTCTTGTTTCAGGAAACATTCTTTGTTTCCCGAAACAATCTCACATACATCTTAGATTGAGATTCGTCTCGATCGGGTCGATCTAGCAATCGGGTTCCCGGAGTGGTGCGTGGACTTTTCAGTAGAGGGTTTCAGTGTTGGAATCTGGAAGGTCAACCTCTTCATCAGCCGGATTAGCGATCAGGTATAATTACTAAAGCCTCTGCAATTGTTGTGATTAATTTTTTTATAACTGTTATGAATATTCCGCCAATTAATCTGTATCTGTTTAGGAAATAGATAACCTAAAAACTAACATTAAGAACTTAATTGCGGCATGATCCGTGTACACAATAACCTTGGAGAACATGAGGTATTGCCGAAATTTGTTTAGAGCAAAGATAATGGCCAAGAGCTCCTTTTCCGTGGTCGTATAATTTTTCCGTGCGCTATCAAGCGCATGGCTTGCATAGTAGATGACCCGCGGCTTCCTCTCTTTGGTTTGAGCCAAACATGCTCCAATTGTGAAATCGCTAGCATCGGCCATAATCTCGAAAGGCAATGTCCAATCCGGAGGTTGGACAACCGACGCGGATATCAAAGCTTGCTTCAACCTGAAAAAGGACTCGAGACATTCATCAGTAAAAGAGAATGGGGCATCCTTGCACAAGAGATCAGTTAAAGGACGAGCAATTTTAGAAAAATCCTTGAGGAACCGGCAGTAAAAGCCGGCATGGCTAAGGAAACTATGCACCCCTTTAACGGAAACCGGGGATGGTAGGCGCTCTATCACTTCAACTTTTCCCTTGTCAACTTCGATGCCCCTCGAAGAAATTAAGTGCCCCAAAACAATACCTTCTTCTACCATGAAATGGCATTTCTCCCAGTTTCAAAACTAAGTCGACAGAAAAATCTTCAAAGGTATTACCATAGACAGAAAAATCATCCATAAAAACTTCCATACATTGCTTAATGAAGTCACTAAAAATGGCCATCATGCATCGTTGAACTGTTCCCGGTGCATTACACAAACCAAAAGGCATATGTCTATAAGCAAATGTACCATATGGGCAAGTGAAAGTAGTTTTTTCTTGATGCGCGGTATGGATTGGAATTTGAAAAAAACCTGAGTACCCATCTAAAAAGCAAAAATATGAATGACCCGCCAACCTCTCTAACATTTGGTCAATGAAGGGGAGAGGGAAATGGTCTTTCTTGGTCACATTGTTCAACTGGCGATAGTCAATGCTCATCCGCCATCCCGTGACGGTTCGGGTACTAACTAGCTCTTTCTTCTCATTCTCAACAACTGTCATCCCACCCTTCTTTGGCACACACTGAACCGAGCTTACCCATTCACCATTTGCGATGGGGAAGATGATCCCAGCAGCCAACAACTTAACTACTTCTTTCTTAACCACATCTTGCATATTAGGATTCAATCTACGTTGCGGTTGCCCAGTTGGTTTTGCATCTTCGAACAAATCAATGGAATGCATACAAATGGATGGGGACAAACCTTTCAAATCCTCAATTTTATAACTTAAAGCACCCCTATGCTTTCTCAACAAATCAAGCAACTTGGATAAATCAGAATCATGCAACTTAGCATTCACAATAACAGGCAAAGATTTTTCATCATCCAAGAAACCATATTGCAAGGAAGGGGGTAAAGGTTTAAGCTCTAAAGAAGAAGTAGAGGATTTAGCTTGGGAAGAAAACATACCCTTGCAGATCACTTCTTGAATCTCCATACACTCAATATGAGGCTCATCAATAGTAATCTCCTCATGTGTTGGTGATGAATCAAGAGGGTTGGTGAGAAACGTGATGTCGGTGCCGTCGGTCTCAAATTGGAAAGATTCTAGTAGACAAGCTCCCAAAGGATCATCGCAAGTAGACTCAAGTAGATGAGATTCTTCAAGATATTCATCAACTAGTACTTCCATCATATCGATAGCATAACATGAATCCCCATATGAAGGATTTTTCAAGGATCCCTCGAGGTTGAAAATAATGCACTCATCACCAACATTCAATGACATACTACCATGCATCACATCTATTATCACTCCGACCGTAGCAAGGAATGGCCTTCCCAAAATAATAGGAATGTTGTGGTCTTCCTCTATCTCTAAAATCACGAAATCACAAGGTATCAAAAATCTACCCACTTGAACGGGAATATCTTCCAATATACCCATTGGTCTTCGCACGGAGCGGTCGGCTAATTGAAGATTGATGGTCATAGGAGTTAAATCATCGAGATTCAACCTCTTGCATATATAATAAGGCATAACGCTCACGCTAGCCCCTAAATCACAAAGAGCGCGACCAATCCGCATGTCCCCTATGGTGCAAGGAATAACAAAAACTTCCGGGATCAGCTAACTTCTCTGGAGTTTTGTTGTCAATAATAGCACTACAATTAGCAGTCAAGTGGATAGTTGACTTCTCTTGAATTCTCCTTTTGCTAGTGAGAAGCTCCTTCAAATACTTCTTGAAAGATGGAACCTCGGAAATAGCATCTAGGAATGGAAAGTTCACTTGAAGCTTTTTGAGCATTTCGATGAACTTTGAAAACTTCGCATCGGACTTGGGCTTTGCCAACCGCTCAGGAAATGGAACCGACGGTAGCTTCGGTTTCTCAATGGCTTGGATTAGCTCTTCTTCCACCACTATTCCTTTCCCTTTCCTAGAGTCATCCAACTCCTCCTCATGTACCTCCTCATCTCCCTCAACCAAAACAAACTCACTCTCCTGTCTCTCCATTAAATCCTCCTCCTCCGTAACATCCACCACATCACCTTCTTTTTCTCCCAAAGCATCTTTCTCCACCAACTTAGGGCCTTCAACATCCCTACCACTCCTCAATGTAATAGCATTCAACTGCCCCTTAGGGTTTGGTTTGGGTTGGCTAGGAAGGGATTGGATAGGCTTAGATTGTTGCGACATTTGAGCAAATTGTAACTTAAGATTTTTGATGCGTGCGTGGCAAAAAATTACTCTGAGGTACCCTAACTTTTGGTGAAATGTTTTTCTGGTACCCCAACTTTTCAAAACTCATTTTGGGGTACCCTTAATTTTAGGATTAGTAATTATTAGGTGTTTTTCCGATCATCAATTTTATTAAGTGACCGAAATGCCCTTGTTCTTCCATTCCCGAAGAAATACCCTTGAAGAAGAAGAATAAGGGTATTTTGGTCACTTAATAAAATTAATGGTCGGAAAAGTATCAAATAATTACTAACCCAAAAAGTAAGGGTACCTCAAAATGAGTTTTGAAAAGTTGGGGTACCGAAAAATAGTTTTCCCAAATATTGGGGTACCTCCGAGTAATTTTTTGCGTGCGTGGTCTCTATCTTGAGTTAAAGAGATCTTTTGTAAAATTTGCTCGATGGAAAATTCTTGTTGTGGTGGTTTGGGTGTTTGGGAAGTTTGACCATGGTGAGGGTTTTGTTGATATTGGCGGCGATTTTGATTTTGGAAACCGGGAGATGGGTTTTGGTTTTGTGGAGCTTGTTGGTTATAGGCATAATTTCCAAGAGGACGAATAGGGTTATGTGTGGAATAGGACAGGTTATTGTTAGGATAGATAGCTTGCACTTGCTCGGCTTGATACTCCTCACACCATTGCAAAGAATGTGGCCCTCCACAAAAATCACATACAAGAACTCGGACATCCGGAATAAGCATAGGTACCTCTTGAGCTGCCTTTACTTGCCTCGTAGTCTCTTCCAAGGCCTTCTTCTGTTGCATCTCTAGTACGACATTCATGAGAAATTTGATCGTAGGGTTGCTCTCTAAAGAAGGACCTCCATCTTTTGGACCACGGCCGCCTCCCCAATGTGGAGAGTTTTGAGATAACTCATGGAGAAATATGTTTGCTTCATCCGCCGTCTTCTTGAGAAACATGCCACCGGAGGCATGATCGATAGATTCTCGCAAAGAGCTACATAATCCCGAGTAAAAATGATGTAAAAGTAGCCAATCCTCCAGATTGTGGTGAGGACACCTCCGTTGGAGACCTTTGAATCTCCCCCATGCTTCGAATAATAACTCACTGGACTCTTGTTGAAAACTCATAATGGCTTGCCTCAAACGACACGTCTCATCATTGGGAAAAAACCTTTGAAGAAAATCACGACTGAGGGAATCCCATGTAGAATAAGTACCCGGTGGACACGTGTTGAGCCACAATAGTGCTTTTCCCTTCAAAGTGAGTGGGAAAAACTTCAGCTTCATGTATTCGGCGGAAACTCCGTTCATTTGCGCGAAACCGATACGTTGCTCGAACCTATTGATGTGATCGATGGGATTTTCATGATCTCCTCCATGGTACGGAGTGTTCTCGAATATCTCCAGCAAATATGGTTTAAACTCGAACGATGCATTTGGTGGTAATGTAGGTAATACTATGGGATCGCCTCCCGTACCCGACAATGGTAATGAGTATGATGCTAAGGTACGGGGTGGATCTGGTTCTCCGTCAGACATTAAAATTTCGATAGTCTCTTGCTCCCTTTGTCATCTTCTTCGTCTCGAGCTGGCGTTTGCTTTGCGAATAATACTTTCCGGATTCGAAATCGGTGGAGTTTTAGGCGTTCGGCCTCGTCGAGATCGAGTCTGCATGCACAAAAAGAACAAATAGAAGAATCAAATTCCCAACAACCAAGGATATCAAATCTCTAGCAAATGAAATGATCTTAAACAACCTAAAGACAAAGAGCTAAGCTAGGTGTGCTTGCTCCTCGGCAACGGCGCCATTTTGTGTAACGTGGTTTGTATACCCCGGTTTTGTATCGTTCTTCTCAGGAAGCTAGGGGCCTTAGCTAGGACTAATTGACTCTAGGTGAGGTTTAGGATCACAAGATAACAAGAGGGATTTTGATAACGAACTGAATAAACACAGTTATGGTTCAGTCAATACGGGAAACAATGGGTACGGGAGATTTCGGGACGCAAACGGTAACAAGGACGAGGGTTTCGCAATTAGAAAGCAACAAAATAGTAGAATCAAGTGACAATCCTGTTAGAATAAAGCCACCCGATTTCCTCCTTCAAGGATAATCCGGATTAACTTCCTACAAACCCACCACGGACCCGGAGGGTTAAAGAAACGGGACTCTCTAATTAGCTTCTATTCACTTTCGTAAATAGAATACTAACTATCCTAATTCCACCTTCCAACTCAAGTGTTGGAGGTATTCGGGGACTTTCATACCCAAATACATCCTACTTGAGGGAAGAATAGGAATGGGAAATTGATTTTACTACGAATTACCTCCTAAAATTGCTAACCCAATCCAAAAAAACCATTCACATCCTTAGTTTCTCCCTAACCCATAAGGGTTCTAGCCTCTAATCATCTTAACTAACATGCTAACAAAAATAATTACATCATCCATGCTTAAAACAGAGAATCTAGATAATCAAAGCAACAATAGCAACAATCAACAAACACTAAGCAATCTATAATAAAAACAGAGATTAAAGAGTAAATGGATGAACTAAAGAGAGTAAGAGTTAAGAAATGCTCATTAATTTGATGCCAATGGGAAGATGCTCCAGAATAAAAAGAATCCAATGCTCCAAAATAAGATAAATTTTTAAAACTTCAATAGAATTCCAATAAAATCCTGTGTAAAAGCAATAATCCAAGTGTAATCACTCACTAATCACTAGGAACTCACTCTAATTGAAGGCTAAAATGTTGCTAATATAATAAGATAAAACTAAGATGGAATTAAGATTTTTTTATACTAATCGTCCATGTAGCAATATATACAAGCCAAAAAGGTTACTCAAAACGCAGAACTTCACCCAACAGAATTGCGCGAACTGCAGGGGACCGTATGTACGGTCTACGGAACCGTAGCTACGGTCCTGTGAAGGGAACTGGTGATTTTCTCTCCGTCGCAACACCGTAGGCACGGAGTATCTGGACCGTAGGTGCGGTCAAGCGAATCAGGCTAGGCGATTCTTCTCTCCTTCGCAACACCGCAGGTGCGGTCTCCCAAGACCGTAGGTACGGTCTTGCTCGGGTACTTCACTTCCTACACACACCTTGGCACCACCGCGGGTGCGGTCCTCAAGACCATAGGTACGGTCTTGCCCGGTCAAGCTGAAGCTCTGGGCGTAGCGCCCACTACGTAGAGGGTGGCGGGGGCTACGCCTAGGTGCGTGTAACAGCGAGCGGAGGAGAAGGGGTAGCACCCGCTACAAAGAGGGTGGCGGGGGCTACCATGGAAAAACTCAGCAAAACTTTTCCGCTCGATATGTCCGGCCTTTTTACTTTCTTCGCCCTTGACTCGGTTAAGACCCAGGAAATCTCGGGATTTCCAAAATAGCTGCAAAATGGCCCTTTTTACCACGTTTTGAGTAAAGACTCCAAAAACTACAAAATAACCAAAAACATATTAAAAACTATGAAATTAAACTACGAAACAAGTCAAAAGCCTAAGAATTAAGGCGCTATTTAGACACAAAATTGGGTCTAAACAGCGAGCCTATAAACCTAAAGACAAAGAGACGGACCCAAATGAACCTAGAGACATGGAGATTGACCATGAGACCACTGGCGAAGTAGATAAGGTGAAATAAGATTACAGGATGGATGGAAGTGAAGGAACTGAATTGCTTTGCCAGAATAAACTTTTATTTAATTATGCCTTTTGAATTTTCTTTTTACAAGCAGTGTACTTGCATTATCAATTATTAATAAAAGAAGAAAATTGTTTACAATTATTATGCTATTGCAAACTTTATCTTTCTTATATACATGAGCATAAATTGAATATTCACCAAGTGTCTGAAAATTGGTTTTCCAGCTGCTTGGCTATATCAAGTATAATATCGCTTGAGTTGATCCAAATTTGTGGGCTGAATCATATCTTCTCCATCCATAGTAGCCAGCCAAGCTGCTCCTCCTGGTAAAATTTCCTTAATCACATAAGGACCTTTCCAATTGGGTGCAAACTTTCCCCTTGGGTCTTGTATTGGTGCCCTCATTTCCTTAAGCACCAAATCACCTTCTTGAAGTGAACGAATTTTCACCTTCTTATTGAAAGCGCGAGTGATCATACTTTGGTACACCTGAACATTATGCAATGCCCTTAATCGCCTTTCATCCATCAACATTATCTCCTCGAACCTTGACCTAGCCCATTCTGCTTCTGGCAATTGGCTTTCTGCCACTATTCGTAATGAAGGGATTGCTAATTCAATTGGCAGGACTGCTTCCATCCCATACACTAATCAATATGGTGTTGCTCCTGTAGCAGTTCGTATAGAGGTTTGGTATCCCCATAAGGCAAATGCTAACTTATCAGGCCAATCTTTATAAGTAACGACCATCTTCTTGATGATTCCTGCCACTATTTTGTTGGCCGCTTCTACAGCTCCGTTAGCTTGAGGTCGATAAGGTGAAGATCGGTGATGCTGAATTGTGTAAGTGGTGAGCAAAACTTCCACTTCTTTTCGAAATGACTCTCGTTATCACTGATGATCTAATGAGGCACTCCATATCGGCATATAATGTTCTGAAGGATGAATTTGGCCACTTGCTTGGATGTGAGTTTGGCAAAAGAGGCTGCCTCTACCCACTTAGTGAAGTAACAATAGCGACCAAGATGTATTCATGTCCTCCTGTTCCAGTTGGGTGTATTTTGCCAATGATGTCAATACCCCATACCGAGAATGGCCATGGAGAGGTCAGTGTACTCAGGTATGAAGGAGGTTGATGCTGCAGATTGGCATACTCTTGACATTTGTGGCATCTTCAAACGAAATTCAAGCAGTCTGCCTCCATAGTTGACCAATAGTAACCAGCCCTTTGAATCTTCTTCGCTAGCATGCGCCCATTCATGTGAGGTCCACACTCTCCTCCATGCAGAGTAGCCATAACTTCCTTTGCACTTTTGGCATCGATACATAACAAATTGATGCTTGTAGGCGACTTCTTGTACAAACGATCTTGGATTAAACAGTATTGTGCTGCTAGAGACATGATCGCTCGTTGTCCTCGAGCATCTAACTCAGCGCGATATTCTCCTTTCCGAAGAAAAATGTATATGTCAAGAAACCATTCTTTAGTCTCCTCTTCTTGTGTTTCCATGGCGCAGACATATGCTGGTTCAGACTGCTGCTCTACTATTATTGGTAGCTGGAGCGTGCCTGATGGAATTGCTATCATTGAAGATAACTTGGCTAGGGCATCCGCTAATTTGTTGTGATCCCTAGAAAGGTATTGGAAGCTAATTTGCTCAAACTGGTCAGCGAGTCCCAAAAGCTTTTGTTGATAAGCCAAGAGACACTCACTTCGAACCTTCCATGCACTCTTAGCCTGGTTGATGATGAGGCTAGAGTCTCCAAAGACCTTTATGTGGCGTATGCCTAAAGCTAAAGCAGCTTGTAGGCCCCTGATGCATGCTTCATACTTCGCATCATTGTTAGTGGCATCAAAATCCAATTTTACAGATACAGGGACGTGTGCCCCTTTTGGAGATATCAACAGGACTCCTACTCCGCAACCCATTTGGTTAGAAGCTCCATTAAAATACATTTCCCTAGTAATTTCATCAGTTAAGAACACGTCTTCATCTGGGAATTCCAAGTGAGTGCTTGGAAGTTCCTATGATGGTGAAGCAACCAGAAAGTCTGAGACAACTCGCCCTTTAATAGATTTCTGGGGCAAGTATTGAAGATTGAACTCAGAAAGCATGACTACCCATCGAGCGATGCGGTTGTTAATGGTTGGTTGTTCCATGATGAATTTGATGGGATTATTCGCAGCTCTGACATATACAGTATGTGAAAGCATGTAATGCCTTAACTTCTTGGTGGCCCAAACTAATGCGAGAGCCATTTTCTCTATGTCTGTGTATCGACTTTCGTAGTCTAGGAACTTCTTGCTCAAGTAGTAGATGGCGCTCTCCTGACCTTTTACCTTTTGAGCTAGCATAGCCCCCATTGCCGAGCTAGTCACTGTAAGGTAAAGGAGTAGAGGCTCATCTGGTACTGGTGGCATGAGGACTGGAGGATGTTGCAAATATTCCTTGATTTTATCAAAAGTAGCTTGACATTGATCGTCCCATTCCACTTTGCTTCCTTTCTTTAGTTTCTTGAACAAAGGTTCACAGGTCATAGTGAGCTTTGAGATGAACCTACTGGTGTATTGGACTCGTCCTAGGAAGCCTCTTATCTCTTTTTCTGCCCTGGGTGGTTGTAACTGTTGGATAGCCTTGATCTTTGAAGGATCAACTTCAATGCCCCGTTGGCTGACCACATAGCATAGCAACTTCCCAGAGGTACCACCGAAGGTACACTTTGTTGGATTGAGCCGCATCTTGTATTTGCGAAGTCGCAGAAAAAATTTGCGAAGATTAGGAATGTGCTCCTCCCTTGTTTTGGACTTAACAATCCTGTCGTCCACATAAACTTCTACTTCTATGTGCATCATGTCATGAAGCAGAGTGTTGGCCATCCTTTGGTATGTTGCACCAGCATTTTTAAGACCGAAAGGCATGACAACATAACAGTACGTTCCCCATGGTGTAGTAAAGGAAGTCTTCTCCATGTCTTCTTCTGCCATTTTTATTTGATTGTAACCAGCATATCCATCCATAAAAGATAAAAGCTCATGTCCGCAAGTGTTATCCACTAATACATCGATGTGAGGTAAAGGGAAACTATCCTTGGGACTGGCTTTGTTAAGGTCTCGGAAGTCCGCACACATGCGCACTTTCCCGTCTTTCTTGGGTACTGGGACAATATTAGCAATCCATTCAGGGTATTGGACTGCTTTGATGAACTTAGTGTTAAGCTGCTTGATCACCTCTTCTTCAATTTCCTTAGCCCATTCAGGTCTGATCCTCCTAGCCTTTTGTCGAACTGGCTTTGCATCAGGGAGCAAAGGTATGGTGTGCTCCGCAATTTCCCTGTCAATCCCCGGCATGTCTTCATAAGGCCATGCAAATACGTCTACAAACTCCTTGAGAAGTTCTGTAAATGCTACCCGTTCTTCTACCGTGAGTGAACTCCCTAACTTTAGCTCCTGAGGTTGTTCTTTCGTGCCCACATTTATGGCGATGGTGTCTTCCAACACCGCCAATTTATGCTCATGTTCATTAGTAAATTCTTTTAAGGCTTCATTAAATTCCAATTTAGTAGCAATTCAGGGAAGAGGGGGAAGAAGAATCAGAGTAAGCAGAAAGGTTCATTTTATTGAATGCAGAAATGATTATACCGCCAGCAGACTCAAGACCAGACTCACTTGACCCTAGACCCTTAGGACCAGACTCTATGTCCATAGGGACAGACCCACGAGACCGCCTTGACTTCTTCTTCTTCAGTGATCATGAGACTTGGGTCAAAGCTTGGGTTGGATAATGCAGCAATGACAGCGTCAGCTTCAGACTCTTCCTTAACAGCTTCTTGTCCGAACAGCATGCCAAATATGTTACTCCCAGCTAGATGAGTCCATTCCAATGGTGGTTGTTTGTCCCGAGCGGGGAAAAAAACAGTAGCCATGTTAATGGTACAGTCATTGAAAACTTCTAACCCAGCAACTTGAACTCCCTTGTCCTTTAGGTAATATGGTTTAGGGAACCCATAGTAAGGGAAATCATCGCCTTCCCTGACAAATTTTCCATTCAGAGTGAGTGGATAGGGCTTCATTCGGAATAAGGTAGGAGGATTATCCATCCTCTTCTGCTCAGCTATGGCTATCTTGGCGAGTCTAACTTCCTTCTCAGTTAGCTTGTACCCTAAGCCAAACCTTCCCTTCTGCTTAAATGTCTTGAACACATGAGGAATCTTGTTTTTCGGGTTCTTTCCTAGCGGTATTCCAGGAAAGTGTCCCTGTTTCCTGAGTATAGCATGCACTTTGGGATTTGAGTTGGGAACGAAGTCAAAGGAAGCTTCATCCTGGCTCAAAGTTGCCAAAAGTTCAAAGTTGTGAAGTTCTTCATCCATGGAATTGTGTTCTACTTCAAGGGTCACTTGCTTGGGAGTGAAGACAGCATTGATGGATTCTCCCGAGATGGTGATAACTTGACCTTGGACCAACATCTTTACCTTCTAGTGTAAGGTAGATGCTATAGTAAAAAATTACTTAGGGGTACCCTAACTTTTGGTGAAATGTTTTTCTGGTACCCCAACTTTTAAAAACTAATTTTGGGGTACCCTAACTTTTAGAATTAGAAATAATTAGGTGAATTTTCGGCCAATTATTTGAATTCAACGGTGAGTTTTAGGTGGGAAATTGATTAAGTGTTTTTTGTGGATGAAAATGCCCTTTGTTTTCGTGGACGAAAATGATTTGAATCAATCGGAGTTTCGCCGGAAATTCACCTAGTAATTTCTAATCTTAAAAGTTAGGGTACCCCAAAATTAGTTTTGAAAAGTTAGGGTACCAAAAAATTGTTTCTTCAAAAATTAAGGTACCTCTAAGTAATTTTTTGATGCTATAACATTGCATTCATGAAGCCATGGCCTCCCTAGTAACAGATTAAAGGAAGTTGGAATGTCTAGCACTACGAACTCCACATTCTGAGTGATATTGCCTGTAGTGATGGGCAATATTATAGACCCGACCGACTTTCGAGGAGGATTGTCGTAAGCCCTGAGCTGTACACCATTTTGAGCCAAGTGTTGTTGTTGGACTCCCAATTTTTGTGTCGTCCTCCAAGGGCACACATTCACAGCTGAACCATTGTCGACCAGAACCAGCGGGATAGTCTTGTTGGAACATTGCACTGTGAGGTATAGTGCTTTGTTGTGGGACACCCCTCCCTGAGGTAGATCTTCAACTCCAAAGGTTATGGCCTCCTGTTGGGTAGTCACTTGAGCAACTAGAGATTCAGGTGTTGTTGTGGGAGATACTGTTAATGCAGTAAGAGCATCCATCATCTTCTGTCTATGTACTTGCAAAGTGCATATCAGCTGCCAAATAGTAACTTCAGCTCTAGTCTTCTTGAGTTTTGTAAGAAGAGGATCTTTAGGAGGGACGTGATTGTCATTGGTAGCCATTGGCGTAGGATTAGAAACAGCCACTGGGGTGGTGGTGTTCCTGTTGTTATGGCGACCTGATCGAGTGAGAAATACCACATCATCTGACGTTGGCCCATCCGTCTCCATCCATTCCATTTTGGAGTATTCATGTTGATCGTCGTCATCACTGTCCCAAATGCCATGAATAGATATATCTTCTTGAAAGCCAAACACCTCGTGGACAGGCTGACCCGTCTCAACAATCAAAGTGGAAGGATCAAAGCTACCAACTCCATGAAAGATAGCATTTGTATGCTCGAGCATTGGGTTGCTTTGATTGTTAGGCTTTTGGGCAGCTTTAGGCACGGGTAGCGTGTCGTCCCTTATCATGTCTTCTATCTTGTTCTTGAGAGTCCAACATTTCTTAGTATCATGTCCCCGGCTACGATGATAACGACAGAATTGGTTAGCGTCCCAACCTTTCCCTTTAATCGCCGACTCTTCTTTTGGCAAGGGTAGAACTAAAAAACCTTTCTTGACCAACCGATCAAGAGCTTGAGAATAAGAGACGTCCAGTGGTGTGTAAGTCTCATATTTTTGGTATGATAGGCCCCTTGCGCTGGATAGAGTTAGTTTCCATAATCTTAGGAGGGTGGCTAGGCGCACTAGTGGCCCTCCTGTTGGTATTAGACCCCTTCCATCCAGGCGAAGCGGTCTTATCATTATGCATTGCCTCTAGTTGAACACAAATATCCTTCAAGTAGTCAAAGTCTTTAATGACGTGGTACCCCAAGTGCTTGGACAAACTGCCTTTTAGTGCCTGCTTGAAAGTAGACAACTGTAGACGAAGAGGAATTGTCTCATTGATGTGAGACAGTTTGGTATGCCATCGCTCAAAGTAATCCAGGAAGGATTCGTCATCTCGTTGCTTCATGGTGGTTAAGTCATCCACCGTAGCTTGCTTCTTCTGGATACGACTGTAATGATTGATGAAGGCTTTGAACAATTCATTCCAGTCGGTCTTCGTTTGAGATGGTAAAGCGTGGTACCACACCTTGGCTTCGCCATCTAGGGTGGATGGGAAAACAGTAGAGTATAAACCGACATCAATCCGGTTTAATGGTGCTAAACTGGGTTCTCAGAAGGTTTGAACCTGATATTTGGTACCTCAACTTTATCCACTATCTTCAAAATTGGTTGGACAGGCAATGACACTTCCAGGTACTTGTCAGCAAAGGTCGACACAGTGCTCATTGCTTTAGTAAGGCTTTCCAATTTCTATTCAAGGGCCTTAACAACAGGGTTCTTTGTGAGTTTAGATGCCTCAGGGGTATTGACCTTTGTTTCGGATATCCCAATTCGTCCAGAATCTGAGGATGTCTTGATGATCTCAGGTTTGGACTCATATCCATGCATTTCTTCATCATCTTCATCAACATTCAATCCCAGTTTGGAGTTGATCTTAGTGATGGCTTGCAGCATACCGTCCATCACCTGTTGCTGTTCATTCAGTCTTTTGCCCATCTTCTGCTCCTGTTCTAAGGTATTAGCGAATACCAGTCCTTGCATTTTGGTGTAAAGGTCATCCAGATGCTTCGTGATATTGGCTTCAGTACTCTGAATTGGGCCTTCTTGGAGCTGTCTCTAGACATGATGCAATCACTGGTTGCAGATGGATCGTAGAGAGGGTTCGGAATCAAATGACCGGTTCGTGGATCTCGAATGCGGGCTCGGAGTCGATCACCAATGATGCCTACATGGAAATTCAACATTAAGACACTTGATGACATACTCCGACACGTTCTACCCGATGCATGCATGACCTAAATGACCTATATGATCCTAACCGACTCGACACATATATGCTGACACAGAGGACTCACCCACTTTTGGGAGTGCATGGCCTAACTCTATATGGACCAGAACACCATAAAGGGCCGAATAAAGTCGATATAGCGAACGGACCATAAGTTGACAGGCTTTAGTCAGTGTTTCTCAATTCGAATGGGCCCAATCCACAGGCCGGCCGTTTTAAGGAGAATTCGTAACTTGGCCTAACGACTTAGACAGCTCAAACCATATTGGCTATTATGCGGACTAGAATAATGTTCAACAAGACCCACTTTTTTTTTTAACCCTTTTCCCTTTTATGCTTTTTTTTTTTACTCGAGGAGAATGGATATTATAAAGGACTGAATAAAGCCAACAATAAGTGAGCATAATTAATTTATGGGCTTAATTGACAAATCCAATATGGTTGGGCCTAATCAACGGGCCGGCCATAAATGTGACGGATTTATTAATTAAATCGATAAATTAATTTACTCAAGCCTAGTGACTATTATGCAATCTAAGACGTTATCCAGTAACTTTGTTGGACTTTTAATTAATTTTTTTTGGACCTTTGTTAAGAGAATTCCATAAAGGGCCATATAATATCATCAAAGGTGAGTCAATTTTTATTTATTGATTAAGATGATCAACTTTCAAACATAAATGGGCCCTTCCACTTGGGCTAACCATAATGCTTTTGAGTTAATTACATTAATTAATAAATAATCATTTCCTCAACCCAATGAATTTTATATGGACTAGAACAAAACCTCAAAACTACGGTCGACTCTTTACAAAAAGAAAAAAAAAGGGGAGGGATACACATAGCACATAGCATACATATGAAAGGGTATCCTAAACCAAGGCTCTAAATTTATGGACTTTTATAGTTGGGTATAAAGCCTACCGCATGCCTTCGCCCGGTTCTTCATACCATAAGGTAAGCAGTTAGGGTATTTTTCAAAGAACTTCAAGGAAGCTCTCGGAGTGTGACATCGGGAGAGGAGCGACCGAATGCTTAAAGATGTAGAGTTCATCTCCATAGTAGTGGCCTCCCGCTCTCAAGGGAAATCCTAGGTAACTTAAACCGTCGCCTATGTGCTAATAAATCGCGAAATAAATTAACTTCTCCCTTTTACACTTTCAAATCAATTTGATTTTTTCAAGTTTTACCCCCTTTTTAAAGTTTAAGTCCCCAGTGGAATCGCCAATCTGTAGGTACACCCGGGAAATGAGGCGGAACCTCTTTCCGTGTGATGCGCTACTTAAACGATCGGGAGCCGACGAAGGTTTCATAATCCTTAAGTAAGGATATTTTTATTTTTCGAAATTCATTTTCGGGGTGATGAAACTTTATTTACTTACAAACCTGTTTTTATTATTTAAATTATCCGTAGTTACACAAATTAATTTAACAATAATTTATTCCCGGCCCAATCACCAAATTTAAGCCCAAAGAGGAGCAGACGGGCCACCAGAAAATGCTAAAACCCGCCTAGGTTTTAGCATATTCTGGGCCGGGCCGTCTGCATCCCTAGGCCAGAATAAAATGGGTTGAAATTAATAAAACCCGCCTAGGTTTTATTAATTTCTGGTCCATTTTCCTCGGGCCCAATCTTAAATTAGTGAAAGGAAATGAATTAAATTATTTACTTAAATTATTTTATGCATAAACGAATATTTTAAATAGTTAAACGGATTTATAAAATGTAAAATGAGTCGCCAGCCGATTTAAAGAAATCGACAAACCGTAAAATAAGAAAAGAAAGACTTCGGTTTACGAACCCGATTTCTAGATTCGGGGGTAAGGTTACGAATTCGAGAGTTATAAGAACTCTCGAATCCGCCTATTATAAAACAGACTCTACTAAAATCAACATTGAAAAGAAAGAGAGCGGGGAGAAGTTTGATTAATTTCATGGAATTATTATTCGAATCATGCAATATAAAAACAATGCGGTTTTTATTTTACAAAATGTGCAAGTACGGAATTAAATGAAGGATTACATGATTAAATACAATAATGTAAATAAAGAAATCGAACCTTGCATAAGATGTAGCGATGATGACTTTGATCCCTTGAGTTGCCCCTTGACTTGAAGCCCGAATGAGATGATGTGGGTGATGTAGAAAAGATGGTATGTGGATGATTATGTAGTGGTGATAAAGGTGATTATGGGGGGATTAGAAATGGATATGGATAATGAAACTTTTGATAGAATGGAAGTATAGTATGGGAATAATGAATGGGAGTATAGTAAGAGTATTTTGGTGAGACTTGTTGATGGGAATTCTTAGTGGGAAATGTTGGTTCCCATGAAGGTGGAATGGAGGGGGTATTTATAGGTGAGGAGTGAAGATTTTTGGAGGGAAATGGTGGGGAGCATACCCCACAAATCATGCCATTAAAGACCAAAACCTAGGCAGGTTTTGGGTGGTCAAGGGGAAGGTCAATCACGTGGGGCAAAAATCAGGGGATCAAATTGCACGCATGTAGATTTTGGCGTCATTTAAATCAAAACCTAGGCGGGTTTTGATAATATTAGTACGCGGATCAGTGACGTGGAGTGAAACGACGTCGCCTGCTACTCCGTTCAAAACCTAGGCGGGTTTTGAAATTTTCTGGGCCGAGGCGCGTTCTGCTGGGCTTTATCGCTGGGCTTGTGCATTAAAAGTTAAAACCCACTGGGGTTTTAACAATTAAATGTGGCCTGCTTTATTTTTCTTGCACTCGGCTTGTTGCTCTTTTGGGCCCAATGACCCGTTTATTACTTGACCCGTCTGACTAGCATATTTTTGATAAGTTGGGATTATACAGGTACAAATTCCGGTGTCTACAATAATGTATATTAAATTTATTATATTAAGTAGATATTGTCTTAGAATATAATAAATATGAAAAATTACAAACAATAATACAATATTATGTAATTTATATATAGTATTATATTTATTTTTCAAATAAAATGTACAATAATTTAGTTTCTGTAACGCCCCGGCCTCTCGCGGGCCACAGACATTACCGATAACTGCTTCAACGATCGTTGACTGGCCCCACAAATCACCACGAGTCTTTCCAGCATGCTTCGTCCTCGCTCACACGCTGCCTGGGAAAACTTCCCAGGAGGTCACCCATCCTGAGACTACTCTCAGCCAAACATGCTTAACTGAGGAGTTCCCAACGGATGAGCTACCATAAAAGAAGGTGCACCTTGGTGATATAAGCAGTCATTTCAATCCCTTTAAGCCACACTTAACCATATATCCGGGGTGTTACAGTTTCCATACAAACATAAAATCCTTTAAAGATTGTCGTATGTTAAGACATTTTTACTGTCAAAGAACATCTGACCCATGCTTACCTGAACTTGAAATATACCCGATCGTATTCACCTAAACCCGAAATGCACTCGAGTCATGTTTTTCGATAGGAATTTATCTAAAACCAAAACACCCGACCTATACTTACTCTTAAAAGAAATTTACTTGACTTCCCGACACCCCACAGATCTGATTCTGAACTTTATGAAAATCTCGGGATGTCTACTAAAACTCTCATGTTGACCCTAAGACCTAAAACGCATTCTAAGGGTCCCAAACACAACCAATAATCAAATTTGTTCAGTTCTGACCTCAATTTGGTAATTGGGTTATAACTTGAATTATACACCTCAAAAGCCCGATCCGTAAAATTCCTATGAAAGCTAACATCCTATGGGACTCCTAGCCCGAATGGTTAGGTTAAAACCCGACCACACAATTAATGATGACTCTTCTATCACGACCCATCAAAACTATCTCAAATCAAATAATTATTAGTTTGTATTTCCAACCTTAACTCTAATCAACTAACCCAAGACTCCCACTTTGACATCTAAGTAAACATCTAATCAAGGTTAAAAGGCATCCTTTAACCCTCTTAACCCAACAAGACCAAGCACTACAAACTAATTAACACAAATTTCTCAAATAAACATATTAATTCCCAATTAAACATATAAGCCTAAACCTCAACCTAATAATCAAAATAGAAACTAAATTTGAAACTACTAAACTTCATAAAAACATAACAAAATAACAAAGGCATAATTACCACCAATTATAACCAAAATTAAACCTTTTTAAATAAAGAAAACTCGATAATAATGTGAGAATCACATAAGCATGTACTAATAGCATAAAATAATATAAATACATAAAATTTGAAACTTTACTAAACATAATACGCCATAAAAGTTATGAAAACAATCAAAGGAGTTTTATAATGCTCTTTAGGTAATTACAAGATAATTTTACATAAAGAAAATCCGATAGAAACATAGTAATAATGTAACTACGTAATAATCACATGACACAATAACATAAATACGTAAAGTTTGAAATTTTAAGAAACATAATAAATTATAAAACTTATAAAAACAATAAAAGAGGTTTTAAACACTCCTTTAAGTAATTACAACATAATTTTTATGTATAAAATGAATACTTAATTTAAAACTATAATAACTCATAAAATAATCTACAATCAAACAATTTACTTAAGAATATGAAATAATTTGAGATTAAAACAATTAATCTACTTAATAAAACAACCAACATGCATTATAACTCAAAGATAATCAATAAACTAAAATTGGACAATTAAAACTATAGCAAACCTAACCCTAATTTATTTTATCACTTCATGCATACAATAATTCTAATAATAATAAAATATTAAGCATGTTACATACAATTCTACAACCATACCAACACAAAAACCTGAAGTTACTATCAAACAACGACTCCATTAACAAAGCTAATAATCATAACTAAAGAACTAATCTTTACCATTAAAATTTTACATCAACACAACAATACATATCAAGGGTTTTTTAAAAAAAATGAATAAAACAACTAAATATCAAAACCTTTTACATAAAACTTTGTAATTAACAAAATAGTTATATAACTTAATCAAAGTAATATAAACACAATCTTTCACGTACCTATCAAGCATGTAACTACATAACAACACTAGCCAAAGAAAACTCATATTTAAGAGATTGCTAAACACAATTAAATAACTTAATCACACCCTAATACACTAATTACGTATGAAAATACAATAATAATAACAATAAAACAACTAGGGTTAAGATGTATACTAGAAAAGAAGAAGGGGTTGGTGGTGCTGGCTGGCGGCGATCTAGGCGGACGGCGGTGACTCCGGGCATGGCAGCAACGTCTAGGTGGTCGAAGGCAGCATCCGACGACGGTGGTTGCGGTATAGGTTCACGCAACAACAACAACAACAGGCAGGAGATCTCATGCGCATTTGGGATGTTGGGTAACAATTTCCGGTGTGTACAACGATGGCACGATGGTCGTCGGGTGGCATCGGTGTCGTGGGATGCGGCGACTACGACGAAAGTTGCTGGTGGCGGTGCGCGCGCGAGAGAGGCAGAGAGAGAGAGGGATAGAGAGAGCGATTGTTGATGGTCTAGTGATCGTTGGCGACGACAAATGCGACTGGGGCTGATGGCGAGGTCACGATCGATGGTGTGGTGGTGGCGTGCGGTGGTGGAGAGTTTCGGGGAACCTAGGGTATGTAGAAATCATGTGGATGATGGAAATCCACCCAGCCACTCATAAACCCACCAAACTAATTTTTTTGGGTTTTTGGATTAATGGAGATAAACATGAAATTAAAAGATATGGATAATTCTAAAGAGAGAAATCTCACCAAATTGAACTAAGATGTTCAATCACTTGCACAAGGACCTTCCACAAGCAAAGAGTCTTGAAACACCCAAGAAATCTCACCAAGAGTGGAGAAAGAATACTCACTCACAAAGAAGAGAAATCACCAAGCAATTTCCACCCAAAGGATTTGCTTTCATTGATTAGGGTTTGAAAACTCACAATTACAACTCTCCAATTGAAAGGATTTTTCTTGAGTCTAATTCCTAAACATTCATAAAAAAAGTCCCTTACAAAATATAACATTAGGGTATTTATAGAAAGGGGGAAAAAGCGAAACTTAGTTCCAGAACAAGGTCGTCGCAGGCGCTACACTGGTCGTTGCGGGCGCTCCCCTTGGTCTGAAAAA
>CM055878.1:20427946-20592946 GCA_029582165.1 Portulaca oleracea | reverse complement strand
ATTTATCTTTCATGCATGGGGGACTGCATTCACTTGAACGAATAAAAGAAGTGGAACAATACAAATTTGGGAGCGATTGGATAAGGCATATGCGTGTCCTGGATGGTTGGGCATTTTCAAGATGCATTTGTCAACAATTACTCGTCCTCTTTTAGATTATCTTTTCATCACACTATGTACTAATGAAATCCAACCAAGGTTGTTAGAATAGGGATACTAGTTAGGATCGATGAGTGTATTTAGGATCGTAATCGTAGAATCAGATCGAGGATCATAAGATTCTAATCAATAGGAAAATATCAAAAGAAAATTAAAATAATTAAAATCTTAACAAATGTTCTTAACAAATGTTCACTAGTAATGAAGCAATATGTTTAATTATATATCAGTGGATAACTTTAATACCAAATTTATATTTTTATGAAAAAAATTTAAAGATGATAATGTGCGCAAACATTATCAAATTCACGTCAGATCGTGGATTAAATGGTTGGATCATTGAATCATATTGTGATTCTAACACATAATATTTAGGCTACACCAAGATCGTAAGATCCTAACTACTTTAAGATCTTAATAAGAGTTGGATCGCTGAAGGGTTTTGGGATCGTAAACTCGTAGAATCGTTAATTTGGATTGAGATTTTAATAACAAAGAAGCTAACAAAAGAAAAGGAAGTTTTATAGACTAGATCCCTGGATGACGAACTTTAGAGACTTTCAGAAAGGACTTTAGCGGATAATGGAGGATTCGAATATTAAAGGGAGGCCATTGTTTGTATGCATTAAGTGGTTAGGTCTAATATGAATGATGGGGAAAATTTTGTATTTCCAACTTAAGAAGGACAAGAGAGAACCGATAAATAATAATATGAACCAACTTCATCTGCCACAGGAACAGTTAAGTAAGGTGCAAATGGAGGATTCAACTATTTCCAGGGCTCTAGTGATGGAGGAAGATCTTGAGGAGAGTTTAAAGAAATTGTAGGAGTTTTGGATCCAAAATAAGTAAAATTAAGTGGCTCAATTTAGGAGACCAATACACCTCTTTCTTTTTCTAGCAGCACAAGATGAAGAAATATTATAACAGGATTAACTGCCTGGAACTCTCAAATGACATATGTGTGTTTTAAAAAAGTTGTTTTATTCAAGAGTTGTACAACACTTTCAACAAGCTTTTTCGACCCAAGGATGACTTTCCTACAGTCTCGAAAAGGAAAATCTTCCAGGTGACAAATTTAATCCAAAAACAACTTTATGAAGCCCAAATTGATTTTCTTCTTCAACCTTTTCGACAAGAAGATGTTGATTTGTAGTGACTAAAATCACATTAAATAAAAGTCCAGCCCCTGATGGGATTCCCTCAGCTTTCTTCAAAAATAGCTGGTCTTAGATAGGAGATTAAGTGGTAGAGGGAGTTCTGGAGGTGCTAAATGAAGGAACGTTGGTGGGGGAACTGAACAACACAAATATAGTTCGCCTCAAGAAGAGACTTGATGCCCAAAAGATAAAATGATTTCAGACCATTTAGTCTCTATATTGTCCTCTATAAGATAATTGTCAAGCGTCTTGTTAATAGGTTGTGCGAAGTCCTTCCATCACTAATTGATGAGAGTCAAGCAGCCTTTGTCCTGGCGTTTGAAACTTGCTTGGTGGTTCATGAGGTTTTAAGTTCCATGATAAAAGAAGAAAAAGGGAAAACAATATGTTGCTCTCAAGGTGGACATGAGTAAAGTGTATGGTAGGATTAGATCGGATTTTGTGCAGGTAGTGCTAGAAAGAATGAGGTTCCCTCACAAATGGGTAGAGCTACAACAGTTAGGTACTCAATAATGGTAAATGGTACCACCTTAAATCAAATTATACCAACAATAAGACTGAGACAGGGTGATCCAATTTCTCCATTCTTAGTTATTCTTCACATGGAGGCACTCTCAAGCTCCAGCCTCTATAGATGAAAAGGTCCAGAGAGGTGATATCCGAGGAATAAAAACAGCCTAATTTGCTCCACCCGTAAGTCATCTTTTCTTAGTGGATGATTCCCTATCTTTTATAGGGCCTGAGGCAAAGTCTTGTTTGTCATTAAAAAAACACAATTGTCTAGTATAATTATGCCTCAGGCCAAGCCATTAACATTCAGAAGTCTTCGCTGTGTTTCTCCAAAGGTGCATCAGAAGAAGATAAGGAATATCTCAAAGTGATTTTTGGATATCCAGATGGGTGTTTCTTTGAAAACTATCTAGGCGGTGCCATCGATCCAGAAGCGGGAAACTAACCAGTTTAGCTTCTAGTGAAAGACATTCAATACAGGTTGGAAGGACGGAGAGCAAAGCTTCTATCTCCTATTGGGATGGCTATTCTCATAAATGCAATTTCGCTCTCACTCCATCGACATATTTTCTCAATCTATAAAATCCCAACGTCTATAATCCAAAAGATAAACTCAATTGTCATCAATGTTTTTCTAGTGAAAAGTGAATGATCCACTAGAAAAATAAAACTATCCTTTTTACCCCGAGGGGTACAGGAGGATTGGGACTAAGGGAAGTAGGATCCTTGAATAAGGCTTTGTTGCTTATATAGGCCTGGAGGATATTCATAAACGAGGAGTCCACAATTGCATAAGTTTGGAACGCAAAATATGGCCTGCACTTGCCAACTGAAATAGAAGACAGTTATAAGCCACCATTGAAGAGCTCATAGGCTTGAAGGGGAATTTCTCAGTGAGAGTCTCAAGTTAGAAGCCCATTCAGGTGGAGTGTTGGGGATGACTCGAAGATCTTGACTGGTGATCCAAAATGGATTCTAAATGGAGAGTCAATTTAGAAACCATGTAAACAGGGATGAGATCTCTAGCCAACCTCTGCAGACACTAACAAAAAGAGAGGGATGAAGGAGGATATGGAACCACAACTTCATTATGCAACACTTCCAACAAGAAACAGTTATCATAATCCTCATGCTTATCCTATCTTACCAAGATGAGAAGGGTACAATGTGCTAGAAAGGGAGAAATTCAACTAGGTATAAGTTAAAGGAAAGATACTTTTGGTTCCTTGCGAAAGATCTTAGGGCTCAAGTGATGCCTCAAGATCAGTCAAAATTCTTGAAAACTCTATGGCATGCGGATGCACCACCGAAATGGAAATACTTTATTGGAGGTGTGTAGGTGATGCACTACTTACTGGTATCAAGAGAACGAAGAAAAAAAATTCACGAATGACTCAAGTTGATTATGAGAGCATGGGGTGGAAAATTCACGTACTGAGGTTTTGCCCATTGGCAGAAGGATGTGGGCAGGATCAAACTTGGGGATACGATCTATGGTAAATGAAGATGTGTGGTGGGAGATGTGGCTTACAAAATGGTAATCTTACTGTAGAAGCAAAAACTTGATGGTAGCAGCTTAGTGCAGAAGTTTCTAAGAACTATGTAGGTAATTTGGAAGCGTAGAAATATAATATGTATTACAAGGAGAATTTTTCTCCCTTGTTATTGAACCGAGTTATTGAACAGACTGAAGAAGAGGATAGGAGTTGGAAGTCATGGAAGGAAACAACAGGGAAAGGTCAGGGATGCTTTTTTATGTAGTGGTGTCTGAAGTAAGCTTTATCATCGTGAGAGTGAATAATATTAGATGTTCCTTGTGGTACTTAATCTTTGTGTATGGGAGCCCCTATGTGGAAGGGCTTCCAATGGTGTAGGCGAAACTGGAAAATGCAATCTCCTACTTAAATGCCCTTTATGTTATAATAGAGGATTTCAATCAAGTAAAAAACTCCACTCAAAATATGGGGAAATCATCTACGATATGGGGTTGGCAAGTTTTCTAGAATTGGAAGCTACGTCCCAATCTAGTTGATTTACCTTTCATGGGGGAATGCATTCACTTGAACAAATAAAATAAGTGGAACATAACAAATTTGGGAGCAATTGGATAGGGCATATGCATGCCCTGGATGGTTGGGCATTTTCCAAAATGCATTTGTCAACAATTACTCGTCCTCTTTCAGATTATTCATCGATCACACTGTGTACTAATGAAATCCAACCAAGGTTTTTAGAATAGGGATACTAGTTAGGATTGTAATCTTAGAATCAGATCGAGGATAATAAGATTCTAATCAATAGGAAAATATCAAAAGAAAATTATAATAATTAAAATCTTAACAAATATTCACTAGTAATAAAGCAATATGTTTAATTATAGGGATATTGGACGACAATATACTAACCTTTGGGGTATTGGATTGTAATATACCGACCTTTACTATTGGAGAACAATATCCCTAACCTTTATACTTAGGTGAGATTATTGTACCAACAATGACTAAGGAGGTGGTGACTGGTTAATCGGTCTCGATTCTGACATGATAGGTGGTGGGAAAATGACCGGCCCTTGCCCAATAACCCCGTTAACCTCTCCGTTTTTCTCACTAACCCACATTAAAAGAAATTGGCTCTAATATAATGACTAGCATGGTAGTGAACCGGTCTTCGTACTGACATGAAACACAACCAACCAATGCCTTGTAATGTAGGTTAGTGGGAAAAACTAAGGGGTTAATGAGGTCATTGGCTTGGGACAATTTTTTTCCTTCGCCAGCCATGCTAGCGCACATGGAGACTGATTTACCACCTCCTTAGTTACTGTTGTTATAATAATGTCACCAAGGTATAAAGGTAAAGGATATTGGTGTCCAATAGTAAAGGTTGATATATTACAATCCAACACCCCCAAAAGTTGGTATATTATCATCCAAAAACCCTTAATTATATATCAGTGGATAACTTTAATACCAAATTTATATTTTTATGAAAAATTTTAAAGATGATAATGTGCGCAAACATTATCAAATTCATGTCAGATCGTGGATTGAACGGTTGGATCATTGAATCACATTGTGATTCTAACACATAATATTTAGGCTACACCAAGATAGTAAGATCCTAACTACTTTAAGATCCTGATGAGAGTTGGATCGATGCAGGGTTTTGGGATCGTAAACTCACAGAATCGTTGATCCGGATCAGGATTTTGATAACAATGAAGCCAACAAAAGAAAAGGAATTTTCATAGACTAGATCCTTGGATGAGAACTTTGGAGACTTTCAGAAAGGAGTTAAGCAGATAATGGAGGATTCAAATATTAGAGGGAGGCCATTGTTTGTGTGCATTAAGTGGTTAGGTTAATATGAATGATGGGGAAAAACTTGTGTTTCCAACTCAAGAAGGACAAGAGAGAACCGATAAATAATAATATGAACCAACTTCATCTACTGCAGGAACAGTTAAGTAAGGTGCAAATGGAGGATTTAGCTATTGTCAGGGCTCTAGCGATGGAGGAAGATCTTGAGGAGAGTTTCAAGAAATTGTAGGAGTTCTAGAGCCAAAAAAAAGTAAAATTAAGTGGCTCAATTTAGGAGACCAATACACCTCTTTCTTTTTTCAGCTATCCAAGGTGAAGAAATGTTGTAACAGGATTAACTTCCTGGAACTCTCAGATGGTAGATGTGTGTTTCAAGAAAGTTACTTTATTCAAGAGTTGCACAATGCTTTCCACAAACTTTTACGACAAGAGGATGAGTTTCCGGCGGTCTACAAAAGGACAATCTTCCAGGTGACAAATTCAATCCAAAAACAACTTTTTGAAGCCCAAATTGAGTTTCTTCTTCAGCCTTTCGACAAGAAGATGTTGATTTGTAGTGACTAAAATAAGATCAAATAAAAGTCCAGCCCTTGACGGGATTCCCTCAGCTTTCTTCAAAAACTGCTGGTCTTAGATAGGATATGAAGTGGTAGAGGGAGTTCTTAAGGAGCTAAATGAAGGAAGGTTGGTGGGGCGAACTAAACAACACAAACATAGTTCTCCTCAAGAAGAGACTTGATGCCCAAAAGATAAATGATCTCAGACCATTTAGTCTTTATAATGTCCTCTATAGGATAATTGTCAATTGTCTTGTTAATAGGCTGCACAAAGTCCTTCCATCACTAATTGATGAGAGTTAAGCAACCTTTGTCCCGGTGCCTTTGAAGGAAGATAACTTCCTGGTGGTCCATGAGGTTTTAAGTTCCATGGCAAAAGAAGAAAAAGGGAAAACAATATGGTACTCTCAAGGTGGACATGAATAAAGTGAACGATAAGATTAGATTGGATTTTTGTGCGGGCAGTGCTATAAAGAATAGGATTCCCTCACAAATGGGTAAAGCTTCTTATGAGGTATACCACAACGGTCAGGTACTGAATAGTGGTAAAGTGTACCACCTCAAATCAAATTATACCAACAACAGGACTGAGACAGGGTGATCCACTTTCTCCATACTTGTTTATTCTTTGCATGGAGGCATTCTCAAGCTCCATAGATGAAAAATTCCAGAGAGGTGATATCCGAGAATAAAAGTTGCCTGATTTGGTCCACCATAATTCATCTTTTCTTAGCGAATGATTCCCCTATTTTTTACAGGGCCTGAGGCAAACTCTTGTTTGTCATTAGAAAACACTATCATCTAGTATAATTATGCCTCAGGCCAAGCCATTAACATTCAGAAGTCTTCGATGTGTGTTCTCCATAGGTGCATTAGAAGAAGATAAGGAAGATCTCAAAGTGATTTTTGGATATCCAGATGGGGGTTTCTTTGAAAACTATTTAGGGGGTTCCAGCGTCAATCTAGAAGCAGGAAACTGACTAGGTTGACTTATGGTGAAAGACATTCAACACAGGTTGGAAGGACGGAAAATAAAGCTTCCATCTGATATTGGGAGGGTTATTCTCATAAATGAGATTTCGCTCCATCAACATATTCTCTCAATCTATAAAATCCCAACCTCCATAACCAATAAATGTTTTTCTAGTGGAAAGTGAATGGTCCAGTAGAAAAATAAAACTATCCTTTTTACCCCGAGGGGTACAAGAGGATTGGGCCTAAGGGAAGTAGGATCCTTGAATAAGGATTTGTTGTTTATGTAGGCCTTAAGGATATACAGAAACGAGGAGTCCACAATTGCAAAAGTTTGGAAGGCAAAATACGGATGGCACTTGCCAATTGAAATAGAAGACGATTATAAGCTAGCATCGAAGAGCTCATGGGGGTTGGAGGGGAATTTCTCAATGAATGCCTCTAGTTAGAGGCCCAGTCAGGTGGAGTGTTGGGGATGACTCAAAGATCCTGACTAGTGATCCAAGATGGATTCCAAACGGAGAGATACAATTTAGAAACCATGTAGACAAAGATAAGCTCTCAAGCCAACCTCTGCAGACATTAACAAAAATAGAGGGATGAAAGGAGGATATAGAACCACAACTTCATTATCCAACACTTCCAGTAAGAAAGAACTATCATGATCCTCATGCTTATCCTACCTTGCCAAGATGAGAAAGATACAATATGCTAGAACGGGAGAAATTCAACTAGGTATAAGTTAAAGGAAGGATACATTTAGTTTCATGTGAAAGATCTTAGGGCTCGAGTGATGCCTCAAGATTAGTCAAAATTCTAGAAAATTGTGTACCATGTTGATGCACCACTGAAATAGAAATATTTTATTTGGAGGTGTGTAGTTGATGCACTACTTGCTGGTATCAAGAGAATGAAAAGAAAATTCAAGGATGACTCATGTTTATCCTGAGGGCATGAGGTGGAAAAATCAAGATCACGTGCTCAGGTTTTACCCGTTGGCAGAAAGGATGTGAGCGCAGGCTCAGACCTATTGGGATAAGATCTATGGTAAATCATAATGTGTGCTGGGAGATGTAGCTTACAAAATGGATAATCTTACTAGCAAAAACCTGATGGGAGCAGCTTACTGCAATAGTTTATAGGAACTATGTAGGTAATTTGGAAGCGTAGAAATACAATATGTATTTTTTTTTCGATTATTGATAGCCGAAAGGCTTAAAAGATTACATAATACAGCAAATCGCATAAAGAACGGCAACCAACCAACTCTAAAGAAAATGCTACTTCCAAACACTGCTAGATAAAAATATCACAGCAAGGATGATCGCACAAACGACTGCCAAAAATCACCACAACTCAATCACGCTGTTGAAATCAATAACTTCAGTTTGGTGGATCATCGAGGAAACGCACGCCTATATCATTGCCAATAATCCCAACCATACGATCTATCTTTGCCTCAATATCATCAGGACTATCAACTTCCAAGTTGTTCGCACGTCTGGCCACCTTGAACTTCTGACATCCTTTTGGCCACGACCAGCTCTAGAAGTTGTTTCTCTGACAAGCTGCCACTTAGATTTCATCAACATGTTTTGTTTTCTCTTACCACTAGTTTTACTCTTCGAAGCCTCAAGTATAGAATCCTCAAGATCAGCCAGCAAGTCATGCTCAGCCACATCATCAACAGATTTAATCAAGATGCTGAGAGTGCGATCACTGTCTGAGTCAGTCTCCAGATCCCTATCAACCACCCGATTGGTTTTGGGACCACTTAAAAGAGCATCCTTGTAAGTCAACCCGCTTCCATGCTTGTTGCTGATTGGAGAAGAGGATAGGAATTGGAAGTCATGGAAGAAAACAATGGGGAAAGGTGTTGAAGTGATTCAAGATATGAAGTGTTTTGAATGGGGTTCAGATACACAACACAATAAGGGTCACACCTTCTTAATTGATGGCAGCAATGCAGTTTCTCATGGAAGGCAACACAATAGTGAAGTTTGGTGCAACAAAGCTGAGAGTAGAGACAATTGCACAATCAAACTTTTTGCCTTATTTCTGGCGATAAAGGCAATGATTCAATTAGGGTTTAACTAGGTCAAAACTTTAATAGATTATTTGCAAGTTATCTATTTCCTTCGGAAACCAGTTGGAACACCAATTGGATACAAAAGTATAGCCTTAATTTTTGCAAAAGAAATCCAATAAATCCCATATGGAAGGGTAATTAAAGTTCGTCGAAGCTATATAACTCCGACGCATAATTTGACGAAACAAATGAAGGGATGCACTTCAGGAAGTGGAAGGGAACTATTTTCCTTTCCTTATTATTAGATAATGTTGTTGTTTCCTATATTGTGTCCATTGCCAAAAAAAGAAAAAAGAATCATGATGTTTCAATGTATTGTGACCATAAGATTAATAAAAAGAATGAACAACTTAAGTATGTTAAAATTTTCAAAATGAAATTGTTTAATTAAGATTTTCTAATAAAATATCAATATATATACATATATGAAAAATAAATGACTTAATTTTAATAATTTTAACGCATATAAAATCTCAACAGTAAAATAATTTTAACAACCAGTATTCTTCTCACACGAGCCATGTAACAAGCAATGCTAGTTTATATAATAATCTACACAAAAGAAGAAATGAAAGTCAACCATAAATTCAATTTATAATATGTGTTTGACTTGAACTTTGACCAGGTACATGTTGACAAGTTTGATTTGAACTACAGTTTAACAACTTATTTTGATTAGGAAGCAAACATAGAGGCATAAACGTAAGGGGCATTACTCATTAGGCACATGGTCATAGTTATTGGTAGTTGTAGGAAACAGGAAGGAAGCATGCAGAAGCAAAAGAGAGAAAAACAACAAAAATGGAAGAAGTTTCTATTTGAAAAAGAAAAAGGGAAAATTAGAGAACATCCATATAGACCAGGAGGAGCAGAACTGCAGAAGGCATATAAAATGCAAGTCTGAGGGAGGGGCTTCCCGCTTCCCTCCAACTGCCTCTCTCCAGCTTTCTCTCTCTAAATCATCCAACAACAACACGCAAGCCTTGATCCCTCCTTCCATATTTATTTATTTATTTATTTATTCATCATTATTTTCAACCTCAGCCCACCGCTGCTTTTTCATACCCAAATTCTATGCTTTTCTCCTCCTCTCTCTTCCCCTGTTTCTGATACTGCTGCTTTTCTGGGCACCATACCAGTATTCTTGTTCTAACCATACACCACTTTAAAAAAAGGTTTGAACAAAACAATTATCAATGAGGGCGTACAATTTAGGCATGATTTTCATCTGGGCAATGTTTGCCGGCGTACTTCTTTCAGACGTGGTGGCCTTAAGCCACTTTCCGACGACTCTAACTCTCCATAGAGCTATCCCTCTCAAAGACCGAGTTGAATTGAGTCAACTCAAAGCTCATGACCGAGCCAGACATGGCCGCCTCTTGCAGTCCGTCAATGGTGTTGTTGATTTCCCAGTTATGGGTACCTACAATCCCTACCGTGTTGGGTAATTTCACTCCTTTCAACCCAATTCCTTTTTCTCCAATTATTTATAAACGAAAATTTTGGAGATTGATGACTTTTTTTTTTCAAGTAGAGATTGGTGCTTGATTTCTTTACTGTTTAGATTTTTGAATCGGGTCTCTTCATTTGGGTGGAGTTCCACATGGGGTTTTACCTGATTCATTTTCGTCAAAAGGATGAAATTTATTTATATCTACTGTTTTGTGAATATTTAGAAATTAATAGTTGAAGTTTTGAAAACTTTTAGTGGGACAAGATTGAATAAAACGGAAAGAAGTGAGTAATCTTTAGATAACTCACTTCTTGTGTTAATTTTTATGGCTCACCAAATTCTTGTGTTAATTTTTATGAAATAGCATTTGTGCTCATTAATGCACCTTAAGTTTTCTACTCCCTAGATATTATTGTTGGAAGACTGCTGTTGATTTGGAATTTTGACTGTTTTTTTTTTTAAATGTGATAATATTCAGGTTGTACTACACAAACGTGCAACTGGGGTCTCCTGCAAAACAATTCAACGTCCAAATTGATACAGGAAGTGATGTTCTGTGGGTTGGTTGCAGTGGATGTAATGGTTGTCCCACCACTACAGGGCTTCAAGTATAATCCCTTCTTTTCCATTCATTTTCTTCAGTTTTGATTTTTTGAATTGAAATTTAAAATTAAAAAAAGTTGTTTTTTTAATTTGTTCTCACTGTGAACACTGATTGGATTCGGCAGGACGTTCAGCTTAATACTTTCGACCCATCGAGTTCTTCAACATCATCTATAATATCTTGTTCAGATAAAAGATGTAATATGGGAGCTCAATATGCTGATGCACTCTGTGACAATTCCAACAATTGTGCATACCAATTTCAGTATGGAGATGGGAGTGCAACACAAGGGTATTATGTCTCGGATGTTCTCCATCTCGATACTGTGGTGGGGAATACCCAAGCTTACAACAATTCTGCAAAGATCCTGTTTGGGTAAGCATCACTCATGTTCCTTCACAATCCTCCTTCACCATGTAAATGGGATAAAAAATCCGAATTAATTAATTTGTTAAAGTTGTAGGTAAGGTATGTCATATGTCCACTAGTAATTTCATATAATTGTTAGATATGTTAGGTGAATAGTCTCCACCATAATTACATCCCCCTTATGAGGCAAATATCCCCTCTTTTGGGGTCTAAATGAGATGTCAAGGGCCATCACTGTCGTCAAAAATGTTTGGGTGTCAACTGTCAAGCATGGATATGTTAGGTTTATAAATCTCACACAAGTGGTTGCCAAGTTGGTAGCCACTTCATCTTCCAAGCTTCTAACCAAGGTTCAATTCTTGGTGGAAGCAAAATATTTCTGTTGAGTGGAAATGATGGGTATGCTTGTTATGGGTAGTTTGACATCCTTTACGACGTGTAAAGCTAACTGGTAGTTACTTACCCTTAGGGGGGGGGGAAATATTAGGTGTATGAATGAGTTTGAGCTACATAGATTTCTGTTATGTTATAAGGTAACTCATAATTTGCACTTCTGAACTTGTGGATGCAGTTGTAGTGTGTCTCAAACTGGTGATTTGACCAAGACAGACCGAGCAGTTGATGGGATTTTTGGGCTTGGTCAACAATCAATGTCTGTTATCACACAATTATCTTCTCAAGGCATAACACCAGCAGCATTCTCACACTGCTTGAGGGGAGACGATAATGGTGGGGGAATATTGGTTTTCGGGAGTATTGTGGAGCCAGGAATGGTGTACACTCCTCTTGTTCCATCGCAGTATGTTGCTTACCCATATTCTTGAGCTATTTTTAATGACTTAACTGTTACTTGCATCTTATGGATCCTGAAAACTTGACTGTCATGTTTTATATTTATGTTTTTTTTTTTCTAGATTTGCTTTCCTGGTAATTTCAAATATTTTTTATATGGGGGGAAAAACATTAGGAGTAAAAACTATCTGTGGATGATACTTCAAGCCTTTCTCTTCTTGTTTCAGCCAATCAGTATTTGACATGCTTGCCTTCAGGAACTGAAATTGTGATTTAAGTAAAATTTGATTATTCTTTCTGTTGTGATACCCAAAAGGCACTGCAATGATTTTGGTTATGAAATAAATAAATCAGGAAGCATTTAGCAATGCAATAGTACTGACTCTATTCCTGAAATCCAAAGGAGAAGGCATTCGTCTTTCATAAAGAACCCGCGCCCAAAAAAAAAAAAGAAATTATAATATGAGTGAAGCAGAAAAGGATTTCTGTTCCCCCCTCCAATGGTGGAATTTTGCTTCTAAGGCAATTTCAAATCTCTTTTTCCTCTTTTGCTTCTGTCTCATTATTCCTTTATCTTAAGTTAAGCGGTACACAGGGTTGGAAGCTCAGAATGAGCTTTTTGGTGAAAGGGATGTCAGAACTAAAAAATGTTCCAGAATGTTGAATCACGAATAATTGGTGAAATTAGGATACCAAAATGATAAAATCTTTATCCACTTCATCTGAACTTCCACTGTGGTGTCTGTTGAAAGAATTAAGAATAAGGAATATTTGTGCCATTTGCAAACCTAGCACATGGTCCATTCATGTGGTTGGTATTTGTTATCCGTGTACCTAATGCTGGAAACTGGTGGATACATTAATCAAGCTTATCAAGTTCTTACTATGAATACAAATTGATAATTCCTAAGTAATCTATACAAGTCCTGTAACCTGCAGACTTGGATTTCTTGAGTTCCTCCTCTATCAATAGTCAATACCATACACAATACTATGACCCTCTAATCTTGTTGACCGTTTGAGATAATAATACTCAAAACGATTCATCATGCCTCCAATATAGGTTTTTCTGTCTTAATTAATCTCTTCTACTTTTTTCCCCCCTGATGTTGTTGTATGTCTACTGTTGTACTTTCCATGTTCTGAAAGATTTCACATATGGTTGCATGTCTACTGTTGTACTTGACATGTTCTGAAAGATTTCACATATGATGGGCAAAATTGAACTATAGCCTGAAATATATTGTGCTTAAATCATGCTAAAGTGTTTAGTCATGAGTTGTGATGTAGCATTTGAAGGATTCAAAGATATAAGTAGTGCAGGTTTTATTTATGAAGTAATTAGTATTACAAATGCTAATGGCATTCCTTGCTTATTTCTTGTGGTAGGCCACACTATAATTTGAATCTACAGAGCATATCTGTCAATGGTCAGGCATTGTCCATTGATTCTTCAGTGTTGAGTACATCCACAAACACTGGAACAATCATTGATTCAGGAACAACCTTGGCTTATCTTGCGGAAGGAGCTTATGATCCTTTTGTTAATGCTGTAAGTTTTTGGTGTGATGAGCTGAATTTCAGTTGCTTAAGAGGCTAAATTCTTCTGATCCGTTTGTCTCTGCAGATTTCGGCAGCTGTTTCTCAGTCAGTTCGTCCATTACTCTCAAGGGGAAATTCGTGCTATTTGATTACGTCCAGGTTGCTTCTCTAGTCCTTTCGACTAATTGATGGGCATGCTTCAACTTTTCGGTTTATCTTTTTGTACTAAATTGGAGTTTCTTGTAATTCCAGTGTTAATGACGTATTCCCTGAGGTTACTTTACATTTTGCTGGTGGGGCTTCCATGGTTCTCAAACCACAAGACTATCTGCTTGAGCAGAATTCTATTGTAAGTATCGTTCTTCTTTTGGTTCCTGTTTAACTTGAGAGCTGCCAAGGAAAGAAAAGTTTGGAATCACTACATTGATGGAGTTTATTGAATAGCTTAGCGTCAGCATTTGCCAGATTTTTCTTTTCCTTGTTCTCTAGTGCTTCTTGCTTGGAGCCTTCATGGGCCACATTCTAATCCATGTTTGCCTCTATTTGACCCTTGGCACTAGACACTATATGATAACTGTGAAATTAGACAGCAACATGGGTGAAATTTATCAGAAAAAGCAGTCTCATCTGGATATATACCCCCCCCCCCCCCACTTCTGTAGTTTTATAATCATTTGAACTTGATGCTATTTTCAAAAATCTTCTCGTAGTCTCTATCGCTCTATGCTAGTTAAGGCTAAACATGAATCTCCTACATTGCCAATCCCATATAACGATCTTGTATCCTTGGATCCACACCTACTTGATTCTCAACCCCAGCTTGAGTAGTTTTTTTTTTTAATTTTTTGTTTTGTTTTTGACAGAACTAAGGAAATTTTTATACTTTATGGTGATGTTATTGCTATTGTATTCATGTTGCCTCCTCTTAGTCCTCTAAACATGGGGAAAATTTTGGTAACAGGCTGGAGCTGCAGTTTGGTGTATGGGATTCCAGAAGATTGATGGGCAGGGCATGACAATATTAGGAGGTAAGCTTAATGACTTAATCATATGGCACTGATGTCTTTCTTTCTCTCGAGGCTTTTTTTTTTTTTTTTTGTTAACTTGATACAGATCAAATATTTGCAGTGTCTATAGTTTGAAAATATAAAACTTTGGCGTTCTGGAAGTTTAACTGAAGATATAATTTTGCCATGCTTTTGATTCCATTTCTCTGGGCTTAACTGAATATATGTCACTGGTTTTGCAGATCTAGTTCTGAAGGACAAGATTGTCGTTTATGATTTGGCTAATCAGCGGATTGGATGGGTCAGCTATGATTGTAAGTTTAAGCATCTCTAAATTACATTAACTCATTGGCAAGTTTGTTTTTTCTTTATTTATTTTGAGAAGGGGGAAGGGAGTGTTCATTGCCATAATGCCATTGGCCCTTGATGAAAGTGTTATGCAAGAGGAAATTAGATGACAATATACCTGTCAATCTGTCATGATAATTAGTTAGTAACCTCTTTCATAATTTACTGTCAATGATAAGGTTGCATACATCAAGCTGTGGAAGGTTGGCATGGTTGCATATATACATCTTAACATCTAGAATCCTAGCATGATAAGATTCATACATGGTTGTTGTAGTGGACGATTAATGAGGTATTCTTATTTGATTCATAGGTTCGCAATCCGTAAATGTTTCAACAAGTACTGGTTCAAACTCCAATACCTACATCAGCACCGGACAACTGAGCAACAGCAGCCCCTCAAGGAGGATTCCTTACACGACGCTTCTAATTAGTCTTGTTGCAGCATTGGCTTGGTCGATATTTTCTTGACACACACAGAGGCAGTTTTGATAAATATGATCCCTTAAAAAAAACAAATAAAATCAGATTTTTTTTTTCTTTTTTGTCACATACTTGTCTGGCGTAGGCATAGGATGTCCTGTCACTTTTATTTATAGCAAATGACAGGCCGATTTTTAGTGTCGGATGTACCTTATTACCTTAGGGCTATAGGATTGTTTTGATGAAGCTTTCACCCTTACCTTGGCCTCTGTTATAGAATTTTGCCATTTTCTCAATTCCTCTGGTTGTTTTCTTGGAGGGCTATGTATTTATACGGTAGTGTTGTACATCCCTTTAGTACAGGTTAATATTAGTTCATCAATTTGTTTAATTTACATGATGTACTAGTAATATTAGTTTGCAATATTTGTGAATTGTGATCTCCAAAGTCCAACACCCTCCCCACGCACGTGCGAGCACACATATACAAAAATGAAAATGTTTCGAAGGTTTCCAAGTTGGGTTGACCCTATTATAAACTAATGGTGTGTTTGGTAGGGATGAAATGGTTTAAAGGTTTCCCAAGTTAGGTTGCCGTTAGTTTCAAATTTATATTACGAATAGGAGTGAGGCCTCTTTAAATCTTTCCCTTCTCCAATCTTGAAATCTTATGCAATAAACAATATCAACTGTGAATTTCTTAAAATATAAGATTTCAACATTTAGTTTTTTTTAAAAAAAAAAAAAAACACTGACTTTGCAATTCATTTTAGTTCTAGATTAATCAGTTATTGGTTTCCTCCTTTAACCTCTTATTGATTCTCGCATTAAAATTTTAGAAAAAAAAATCATCTAATAGTTATAATCTTGGGAGATTCTATCATAGTTGAATTTTCATATAATCTTTTTGTCCCTCACTAAATATCCATCCTAACTGCACCCTAGCACGAGTCACAACCTCCATTAAAATTCAAGTGTGATTCACATTGCCTCTTTCGCTCTCCCTCCCATTCTTTCTCTCTGAGTCTCTAACAGATTCCGATGGAGATAACCCTTCAAAATTTCTTTCTTTCTTCCCCCATATAAAGAAACAAATAAGCACTAAATAGTTGAAGGTTTCATAGAGGAAGAATTAAGAGGGAAAGAAATATTTGGGACATTGCCGCCTCTACTCGTGGTCGATAACCAGCAAAAATCGGGCAAAATCTCCACCCTCATTATCGGAGAACCTTAACAAAACGATATTCGTTCTGAAGGACAAGCAAAAATACTAGTTATCTTTGTATTGAAATTAAGTTTTAGGCATGACAAACTATAAGAGACATACAAGTAGAAAATTTGAGGAATGGGGTTCTAAAATAAGAATGAGCTCTGACATGGATGGGGTGGATAAGGTCCAAAAACAAGTAAAACTCAAATTCATAGAGTTAATGACTTAATTTTCATTTTCTTTATTTTTGTTTTTTGCATATTTCCTTGGGCCTTGGGCCGACTCTATTCGGCCTACTTTTGTTATTTATTTTGTCAATTTTTCTATATTTTCAATTTTTGTTTCTTAATTTCTACAAATGAAATATGTTATAATTTTGTACTTGTGAGGTTACCAAATATAAGTTCCCAGGTAAGTTTTTATGGATATGTTTGACTTTATTGTTAGCATATTAATTAATAGATTTTGTCACGCTTTTCCTTAGTCAAACTATCACTTTAGCATTATTATTTCTCCTTTGCATTCCATTAGCTTTTAGTATTGTAGGTTATTTTCCATTACAAACTATTACATTATTTGAATTTATATTTGGTTCCTTCTTTAGCAACATTCTTTGATATTTTTGTTATTTATTTCTCTATATTATTGATATATTTTCATTGTCTATGTAAATAATATGACATCTGTCCTGAAGAACAAGCAAAAATACTAGTTATCTACAACAGATTTTTTGTTTATGCGTTTGAACTACTGTTACAATGTTGAAACAACACTTGTATGAATCAACGTGATTTGTCATACATCATAGTTTTTTTCCCCTCATATTAGTCTTATCAGTTATATATATATGTGACAACTGGGAAATCAAATATGCAGAAACAGAAAAGGTGTTGAAATGAGATGGAATTGTTCAAGTGAACAATTAGTGGGCGAGAGAAACTGATGGTGGAGGTGGTGATGGTGATAGACCCAGGTATCGAAGTAGGGGTTCTGGTGAAGGCTCACGCTGTCGAAACTCCACAAATACCTGTGAATTTGGATACTAATGAGGAAAGCGAAGATACAAGTACTCTAGAACCCTACTGTAAAAGACTCAACTCTATGTGGATTAAAATTTGAGAGAATTAAAGCACATACCTCCATAGATGGTTTTCCCCCTCCTAAAGCAAGCACGGTATCTCTGAACTTGCGACCTAGTTCTTTCATAGCCTGCTTCCCATAAATCACACAATAATCAAATTCTACCAATGGGTAAATATTGTTAGCTTACCTAGTTCGAATTAAAGCACAAAATTATGAGAAACTGGAAGTTGGCAGGCATTGCTGGATTTAGCAATTGAACAAATTTGACTGATTTTGGTTCATATACTATTGAGTATGACACATGAAAAAGATTTCAGATGCTATTAGAAAATGCAGAGTTACCTTCTGATCACTCAGGTCGGCCTCCTCAAATGCTGCAAAAGCATCATAAGACATCACCTCTGCCCACTGACATGTTATTAAGCAATTCAAATGCCAATGGTCAGAACCAAAGCACAAACAAATGCTGCAACTCTTATTTTTAACAAGTCTCTCAGAGCAAACCATAATATCATTTTTACTAGTTTTATGGTTTAAGGTTACAATTGAAAAGAGTTTTTGCCAACCAAATGCAGTCTGAACTCAAACTTTGAATAGGATTAGCTGGATGCCCTCTAGATAAGCTAGTTTCGTTAGGTCCATAGATGTTAAAATTGTTGAGTGCTTACACTATGAAAGAAAGCAAATGAGTGTTAAGAAATGTGCTTTCCTCGAGTCCACTATTACTCAAGTTGTAAAAGTAGTCAGAAATGGTTATTTTAGTTGTCCAGAAAATGGATATTGGATAGTTTCCAACTTTCAATAACAATTGTTCCAAACAAGATTCTTAGGAAGAAAAACAATGACAACCAACTAGATAGATGTATTCAGGTGACATTAGTTTTGTACTTGTCCAGGATGAGTTAGGCCTGCACCAGGTATGGTTTCTTTCACTCTAGTAACAGGGTATTGAACAATGCTCCGGTCCATACATAAGAAACTTTAAAGAAGATGGGTAACTATGATATGAAATAAGTTTAAACAGGAGAAAATTTCAAATACAATACAAGATTCCCTTTCTGATAATGTCAGGGAAGATGTACTAACCTGGTAGCTGTAGTATCCAGCAGCATAATCGTCTGATGTCATAAACAAGAAGAGGGAAATTAAACACGAAAAAAATGGGGGGGTTACAAAAGTGGCATGCAACTATAATTAAGGAATCAGCTCATGCAACTATACTTGTCTAACCTGCAAATATGTGGCTGAAACTGCAAAGAAATTTGTCTTCTGGGAGGAGAGGAATGATATTTGTTCTTCTACCTATTCTTTGATCAACATCATATATAGATTCTGACCCTTCTGGAATGTACTCTGAATGAAGCTCCAGATCAATTGATGCATATCGCAACTACAATTAGAAGTTACAACATTTAATATATCAAACTGGAATTTTTATGATTTCAATCACTGCCCTTCTCTTCTTTCCTTTTGCCTTTTTCTTTGTTCCTTTTCATTTGGTGGCTTGCGGAGAGGGGGGGAAGGGTGGTTGGGGTTGCCAGTCAAATATCAAAATTCCAGCATAAGCAGGGGGTAGCTACTAATAAATTTTACAGGCTGAAGAAAGAACAACGTAGTACCAAATTGATCATAACAAAAATGTCCCCATCAACCCCACGATTTCCACATATAGAAAATATTTTGCTTCGATCAAGAGTTTAACTTTGGTGAGCACCTTTTTGATCTCTGAGTTTGTGATTAAAAAAACAAATTTCCTCTTCGAAGTTTTAAACCACAGTGTTGACCTCAGCAACTAGTTAGGAAAGCTCAATTGCAGATCAAAGAAAATGAAATGGCCTGAACTGTGACACCAAGAGCACCTTCTTAACCAAATGGAACTAAAGTTCACTAGCTCACCATAACTAAAGTTCACAACGGCCAGCTTACCTGACGAAGCATCAGCGAACCAGCACGAAATGTCCTTGTTGAGAGGAGCTTCACACATGTATCTTCTGGAAGATTTTTCCCAGTCTCATAGTGCTTGGCAATGGTTGATAGTATATCCCTGCAATACAACATGGTGTGGGGGAATGCATTTTTAGAGTGTTTTACAGAGACAGTAGTCTCGCTGACTATTGGAATTTTAGTATGATCTAAAAATCACATTCATTTTGATTATTATGCCTAAGGGAGCGTTTGGTATGGGGGAGTTTGGAGGTGGAAACCATAATAGATAAATTGCTAATATAATTCTCATGTTAGTTTTAAAAATTGTAAGAAATTATAGATTGGGAACGAAAGTAGAAACTCTCAACTCTCATTAATCTATTACCATGGTAGGAGTGGTAATTCATAATGGGAATTCATTAATCATCTTAAATAACAATACTATAATCATATTCAATTAATATTATCACTTTTTCCAACAAAAAAAAAGGAAGAAGAATAAAAAGATAAGAAAGGTCTTGGAGAGCATTTGGGCATGGAAGTACCTTTGATAACACCAATTTTCCATGAATGAGGATGGGAGCTCAACTGCATCCCACTCTATTCCTCGATTACCAGAAACAAAGCCCTCATCTTCCTTGGTTAGCATATGTTGAAGTGCATGTCCAAACTCATGGAAGATGGTCTCAACCTAACATAATAAAGAGACAACAAAAATCATTTCCCCCCTTTCCCTTCTACTAAGATAATAAAGGAAAAGTGAACAATATTATGGTCAATCCATGGAATGAAGGATATTGAGATGTCCTTGAGGTTATGAAATGAAAAAATTTTCTAATGACATACATATCAGTTTGTAATGATCACCTCACGAAATGTCATAAGGCTTGGTTTGTCTCCCAATGGGGGTGTCAGATTGCAAACAACATGGACAATAGGCAGTCTGAGTCTACCAGATTCACTGTCACTTTCTGCGAAAGCAGAAGTCCTACCAGAAACAAGGGATACCCACGCTCCACCACACTTTTCAGACGGACGAGAGTATGGATCAAAATAAAAGTAGGCTACTGCATCCCCCGTCGAATCCTTCACACAATACAACCTCACGTCCTCATTCCATACCTACGAGCAGAAAACAAAAACCTCATATTCATGATGACTTAAATAGCAACAATATAGCCACCGATTGGTAAATCAAATGAATAGTTGGAGTAAAAAAATTATTACAGGAGCTAGCCCATCTGCAGGATGAATGTCAACATCAAAGAGCGTCTTTGAAAGGGAGAAAAGACCCTCAGTTACTGCTGGAAAGGATAAATAAGGACGCAATTCTTCCTGCAACATTGCAACTCATGTCAGTTTCGATAATCCTATCCTATTGATAGAGACAGTAAACCTTATGGAGGCTCATGAAGTAGTCCTGACCAGAAAACTTAAAAGGTGAAGACTTCACACAACCTGAACAGTTTGCATGAATATGATGACAGGAGAGTAAATTTTTTAACTCTACATCGATGCTTCACTGTATGTAACATATACAGGAGGAACCATTTCAAGAATTTCAGCAGAAAACAATCCAAGATTACCTCGTTGATATTATAGCTTGACTCACGAAGTCTTTCACTCCAGAAGTTGATGTCCCAATGGTTCAAGTCAGCTGCCTCCTCAGCACCATTACATTCGGCAAATTTCCTAAGCTCGTCCATCTCTGCAAAGGCAAGAATTGTCAGCAGTGCTCAGAAAGGTTTAGGAGGATACAGACATAAGCATGTCTACATGTACATGCAAAAGATCGAGATTCCCATAGAGAGACCTTTTTAATCCAGTGACAGTTTTCTGCAGTAACCCTTCAGAGAACGTAATTCTTCCATTCTTTGAAAATAAAATTCTCAGTTGATGTACAAGGGCAGACTGCAGCACTGATGGGGTATTGACCAACCTCTAGGCATCGAGCTAGCCTAATTCCTACCAGATGTAAGAGCCAGTCTACTGTTTCTATAAGATGTTTCATCATCAGTTTTTTGTAGCTGCAATCTACATTCCTACAGCGGGATGAATCTGCTAGAACGTATGGCGCTTATGAGCTTAATTCCTACTAGATGCCACTAGCAATTTCTAAAGATGTAATTGAGTTTTGTTCATACAATCCAATACATCTACCATCCACATTGACCAAGCTTTTTTCTCCTCAGTTTGTTCTTCTAACGTTTTCCTGAGACTACCAAGAATTAAGGTCTACTCTGGTATTTGAAAATAGTGTGAAAATGACAGCATCATTCCAATGCCATCCTTCTCATAAAGGGGCCTAAGCTACCTGAAATAGTGAAATCAAGAACCAGTTCCATGCGAATAAAGACCCGTCATAGTCCCTGATTTGGGAATGTTTGTGCGATTTTGGGCTTAGTTAAAATATGCAAGCGCCTATCCATGTCAATCCTTGTTCCTGACACAGGTATGAATCTACACCATGATAAAAGTCAGTATGACAAGCCTAGTGCAAGGAAAAATTGATAAGGGCACCGAAAAACCAATCAAATACTGCTCTATCTCTCTTACTTTCTCCCTATTCTTCCCGTATTCTCTGAATTACTCATTGCAATCCTAGATGAGGAAAAAAATGCCCAAAAATTGGGCTTTTCTGCTGTCCAGAAGGTGACAGAACACAATAAAACTCGAATGTAATCCAGCTAGCATTTTTATAGTATACGGCGAATGCCATGAGATTACCACAAAAAGTAATGATGGTACAGATAATACGCTCTGCAAGCTTACCACGTACTGCAGCATCCCATGAGGAAATGCGAAGCCTTTCTATCAGATCTTTCGCTTGATCAACAGTAGCCATTTTTGTTTCCATGCTGACCTAATAATCATAATATCCATTAGTACACAGAACAAACAACAAATTATACCCCTTGCAGACAAATGAAATGCAGAGAGATGGTGCAGCTGCATTCATCGATTATGTGTGAGGGAAGAAACACAAAATAAACTTGCAATTAGACCAATGATGATGATATTACAGTCGAGACTCCAGACTATGACAAGGTGTGAAGAAATATCAAACGTTTAAGACTTCATACCTCAGCATAGTTATTGTAGCCAAGAAGCTTAGCCTTCTCCAACCTAAGCTTCAGAATTTTCTCTATTATGGGTGTATTATTGAGATCTCCAGAGGAAGCACGTATAATGTAAGCATGATACAATTCCTCACGCAGCAGTCTGTTGTGAGCATGCTGCATCACAGATCGATAGATAGGTGGATCCAATGTGATCAACCATGGTCCATTTTCTCCAGTTGCTTCCATATGACCCTAAATGGAAAATACTTTCCATCATCAGAAAGAAATAATAACTTTGTTCTTCTCAGACTCAGAATTCAGAAAACTATGATCTTAAGTACCTTAGATACAGCTGCCTTTGCCACCAGTTCGAGTGTAGTAGCTGGCAAACCTTCAATATCCTTTCTATCAGTAATTAGTTTTTCATAGACTTTTGTGGCATCCAGTATATTTCCCTCAAATTTCAATGCTAGCTTTTCCAACTCCTACAAATATGATTGTATTTACCGTCATCACAGTCCAATAAGATGTGCGCTGTGTCAAATAGAAAAACAGCAATAAATTGCCATTACAGGGCTGTTATGAACCAAGTTCAGCAATTGCATTTACAAGGTTGTAATGAGACAAGTTCAGCAAGCATGAAACGGAGCCATGCTCGGTCAAAAAGAACCTGCAACTTGGCTCTATTTGGCTGTGCTCAATTATACATTTTTATCCAATTTCCTGAAAGACTATCGATTGCTTTACCATTAAGAGTATGTTATTGGCATTTTAAATTATTAACTATCAAAGAAATGCAGTTCACTCTAGTTTGGATTGTCTCAGCATAGCTAATGAACAATCCACCTTCATTTTAGTTAAATGATGATTTCTTAATTGTTCTTAATCATTCTTGCCAAGGCCCTCTCTCAAGTTCACTTAAGTTAGAAGAGTGAGATCATGGGTTATTGCAGAGGACAATAAAGTTACATTTCAGAGTCCCTCTCCATATACTTTTGTAACATCCACCAAAGGCACCAATAGGCCTGATGCATACTTTCATTTCATTCGAAAGATTCTCAATCATCATAAGGATACTTCAAACTGACAAAACAGAATCAAGATAAAACATAAAATGTTTCAGCTAAGAAATTGTGAAGGGCTGAAGGCTGTTGTCTAGATTATTTTATGTTTATCTTGGACCTGTCCAAAGACCACAGTCAACTTCCATCAGAAGGAAACATACCTGTTGAATTTCATTGAACCTTTTTCTTTTGTCGTCGGTAAGAGAGACTCCACCAAGTTTGGCAGCCTTCAATTGACCTGCAAGTGATAGGCAACTGATGAATTATGACAGTAAAACTAGAGGCAATGAGGTGCAGTTTGAAGCTTTCATACAGAGAGCATGAATTGAGATTTGAGAACCGAAGCTTCATCTCCTGTCATCCAATCTCATAACTCAAAGAACACCTAAGGCAGAACTCTACACTTGTTCAACCATTTCATTTTTTTTTAAATATCTTAGCAATGTGGGGAGAGTATGGGGGACACTTCGTATTAGTGTCATCAAAACGTATATTAGAATTGTGTACTTGGCAACATGCTGACTCAAAGTAAGAATAAGTTGTGTCAGTTTCTAAAGCATCCAGATCTCCTCACTAAGACCCACAAGAACAAACTAGCTCAGTTGAAGATACATGAATTTGAGCTTCACAAGCTGTCCTAGCCACTAATGGCAGTAGCAAAACAGAAATTGATGGCTGGACTTCTCATGCTAAAAGCTTGATGCACCTGAGCACCCTTATCACTTATCAGATAGAGACAACAATTCAAATCACCGGAAAGTTTCTTCACAGTTCAAGTCCCAACAAGAACATGGTAGATAATTCCTCAAAAACCTGACATATCTGAGTAAGCCTACATAGGCTACAGCAACTGCAAAGTTGCTCATGTAGTAGAGCTTACAAGATCCATGGATTATATCTACTGGAATGATTTTCCTACCTTCAACCACACGTTTACGGAACTGCTCAGACTGACCCAATCTGGAGATTCTCGAATGGCTTTAAATGCTTTGTAGATTATGTCACTCTGGCCCAGCCTAAGCTCAAACTCCACCTTCTCCGGCTGTAATTTATATCATGTAAAAGCTAGATCAGTTAGCTTGTTCAGATACCCCCATAATGATCTAAACTCATAAAAGAGGAAAATTTGAAGTGAAGCAAAGACTAAATCAAAGGCAAGCTAAGCTAGGCAATAATCAAGTTTGATCAAAGTTGAAGCATGCAGCTAGCTGGGTGTGTAGAGATGATAAGTGATAATGCATAAATAAATCCAAAACCTGAACAGTCTCAACAGCTTTGCGAAGTTGGGGTGAGTCCTTAACAGAAATGAGATGATTAACAATACCCCAAACAAGCCTTAATCTATGGGTAATCCTCTCCAATGGCAGAACCAAGTTAGGCCATGTAGGCTGATGAGCATTGCTTTCTAATTCAAGGAGCTCAAGTTGCTGCAAATCCAACAAAAAGAACAAACCAAAAGTGAGAATTTGCCTTGAATTAAGCACAAGGAGTAGAGAGTGAAGTTTGTTGATAAAGTAAAAAAGAGATCATTACCAATTGGTTTAAGAGGGATCGCACCCCAGGAACAACATGTTCGGGTTGAATGACATCGTAAGGTGGGAAAGTGAAGTCCCACGACAAGGGGTTTTCAAGTGACGCAGCCATAATGATGTGCAGTGGTGTGTGTATGCTGAACAGAAGTAGGCTCTCCGGAGGATTAGATGTGGGAGAGATACGATGAGATAGTCATCGTCGTACTTTGTTGATTTTGAAAAGTCGTTTCAATTACCGCCCACTTTCATTCCTATCCCAAATTAGCAAAATGATAAACATCATCACAGCTTTTTAACCATCTTGCATCTCACCTAAATCACTCGTAAAATTAAATGTAAGTATATTTAAATCATTATAAAGCTATGTTTCATTACTTTGAGGGTTATTATAACCTACGAACAATGTAAAAATATTTATTTATTTGTTTATATTTTTCATAAATATAAAACTATGCATAAAATATACATTTTCTACTATTATTCATAAAATTAGCTATTGTTTATATTTTTTTTACCTAGCAAATAAGTATTATACTCTTTTAATTGATAAATATACATAATTTATAGAGAAAATATTATTAAAAATTGATAAAAATGTGAAATATAGACAATTCAACCATCTTGACTCAGGATATGTATCATTGTCCCCTAAATTATTTGTCACCTCCCACGTAATTTATAGAGAGTGATGATGCATATTTTGGAGTTGCTCCTTATGAAACTATTCTCTCCATTCCATATTAGTTGACATTTTTGATTGAATTTTGACTATTAAATATTTATAAAGTATAAATTACCTCCATTGTAATTTTTAATAAAATATCTTTCTAATGGCAGTAATTTCATATTGTACTACCTCTGTCCTTAGATGAGTGTCAAATTTTCTAACTACCTTGTCCCTTTTTATTTGACAAATTACCTAATTTTTACATTTCCAACAATCATAATACCAATTCCACCCCTAATAAATACATTCTTTACCTCATTTTAAGAATATTATAAGGGTATTTTTGACAATTTGGAAAGTTTTCACCTCATTTCCCATGTTTATTGGTTTTGATGAGTTAGTTTTTGTGACATACAATTAGGGACGGAGGTAGTAACTCATTATAATTCGTGAGTAATTAGTGGTCAAAATTTAGTCAAAGTGTCAATTAATATGGAATGGATGAAGTAATACTTATTATCATTTTAAATCTCAATTTTTTTGACAGTGACTATTACTTATCAATTAAAAGAAGCTTAGAATGTGTTGGTCACACCAACAATTAAAATTGACATTCTAACAAATGAACTTCATCAGTTAGGAGGCATATTTAAGATGTTTCTTTTCTGTAAATTTTTAAAAATATAAATAAAAGTGTAATTTTATATCATTTATATGAATTATTATAGTTATACAAGTCAATCATGTAATTTTTTTTTCAATTTGATTTCCAATTCTAGAGTTCTTTTTCTTGCTAAGAATTCTAGGACATATGATAAATGTATAGATTACTTGGTCTGAATCTTGATTAAACTGATTGAGATTCCTTAAGTTGTAATCTGGGCGCCTACTCTGGGTTTCCCTTTTGGTAAAGAAAGTTTTAACCTTCTACCAGTGTATGTGTGTCTGTGTGTACTACTCCTCAAACACGTGTATTATACGAGGTGTAATTAGACATTCGTTTGTCGGTTGGAAATCTTTATAATATTTGTGTTGTTTTTCTTTTGTTTGTGTAAGGATGTTATTCAATCTATCTTTGTTTGTGACATATTTTAGGATATATACATGTAAAATAATATGTTGTTTTTTTTTTAGAAAAGGAGACAATAATCTTTGCATTCTATTTTAATAGCACAGAACTATACAAATTCACAAAGAGAATGTAATACATCATTTAGTACATTGAAATGCACAAAGATTTATGTAAACATATACTCCCTCTGTTTTTTTTTATCTGTCATTTACGGTTTTCAGTGCCAATTTTTAATCAATAATTTCTAATATAAAACTTTTATAGAAAAATATAATATTATACTTTTTTATTAGTATTTTTTATTACGAATCTAATGATATTAATTTTGTATGACAAATCATTATACAAATTAAGATATTGACGGTCAAAGTTTTTGCCACAATTTCCTAGGCGACAGATAAAACAAAACGGAGGGAGTATTGTGATCATTTGTTGTCTTGAACTTGTTGGAAGTAGTGTTATACGGAGGTGATGTCCCATTTGTCATAGTTTCTCATACAACACCTCTAGTACATTGAAATGTAATTTAACAATGCATTTGCTTATTGTCGCCTTAAGTCTTTGGATTTTGGTCTTCCAAAGATGTACTATTCATTCTCTATCAATGGGAGTCAAACAATTTATAGTAAATAAGTTTTGTGCAACTATACAGAAAATTTTATTATACATTAATCCATTATCCTTTTTGTTTGCCTTTTCTATATGATTTGTTTCATAATTTTAAAATTTCTTTTGGTAGCTCTAAAGTATAACATAGATTAATTTGCCAATATAGTACATACCTTTGGTATATTGTTGAAAACTTCCGTGTATACTACGTTTCTAGTATATCCTTTAGGGTCTGTTTGGTGAGAATTCTGGAATGGGATGAGAATGGAATTAGAATCCTAGAGGGTTGGGTATGGAATTAGATTCCAAAATATGGAGTGTTTGGTGAGAAACTGGAATGAAATTGAAAACCCAATAAAGAAAATAATTTGTTTGGCTAACAATTATGGAATGGAATCAAATTTGTTATTTACTAAAATAATTTTAAACCATTTTTATATCTTTTTTTAGCATTATAATTAAATGTTTTTATACTTAATATAATAATATATACTTTTGAGTTAAAAAATTTTTTAATTGAAAACATAATACAAAGAAATTTATGTACTGCTACTGCGTCAAAATTAGACCTGGCAATCGGATGGATCGGATCGGATTCGGATCGGATTAGCTCGGATTCGGATTTTTTCGGATCGACCGTACCCTGGTTCGGATTCGGATTCAGATCGGATGGGGTTCGGGTTCGGATTGACTCGGATGTGTTTTGTCGGGTTCGGATCGGATTCGGACCGGGTTTAATCGGATCGTAATGTTCGGGTGGGATTCGGGTTCGGATTGACTCGGACGGGTTTTTGTCGGGTTCGGATTGACTCGGATGGGTTGTGTCGGGTTCGGATCGAAATATGACCGGTTTTGATCGGATCAGGATCTTCGTGTTATAGTCGGATCGGGTGAGGTTCGGGTTCGGATTCACTAGGATGGGTTTTGTCGGGTTTGGATCGGATTAGGATTGGGTTTGATCGGATCGAGATCTTGGGTTGTTTGATCGGACCAAATTCGGATCGAGTTGGTTCGGATCCCCAATTGATTTGGTTGGTTGTTTTTTAGTGAATCCCACGTTGTATTTACATTCGGATCAGATTACAATTGGGTCGGAATGCTTTCGAGTCGGTTTGCTTTTAGATCAAGTTACTTTTGTATTATATTAAATGTTAAAATTTATTTATTATTAAAATGCTAATATTCAAATTTTGAGCAAGTATTAATTGAATAATTAAATGATTAATGGCGTATGAATTGTGATTCATTCATTTGTATTGTATTATATGGAAATTGTCAAAAAAGGATATTAATTATTTCATCAGTTGAAGTCAAAATAAATAAATAACGATAATGTATGTGATCGACTGCTATGATATTTATTATTAGTTTTGTTACACTTATTTTCCATTTTTTAATTTACAAATTTTTGTTTTTGAATAATACTAAGCCATAATTTAGTGATTATGGATTTTATTGAATTTAAAGTAACCCAGTAATTGGATTCAAAGTAAGGTAGAAATTTGATAATCATATATTCAAAAATCAATTTTGGCTATAAAATGAAGACAATCCTTCCTACCGAAGCAGTAAACAAAGCCACGTAGTTCTATAGAAAGTAGAAACCTTCTATGGAACCATGATGAACATTGCTTTGGCCATCCTCCAACCTCGTGGGAGGTCACTTGGCAACTGAAAACGGACAAAGAAGAGTTGGGTGTCAAGAATCTTCACTATTGGATCACAGCGCTCATCGGCAAGAAAGTAATGATAATCCACTAGCACAAGCAACGCGTTTGGATCATATGGATACTTGGTAGATATTTAAAAAGGTCGTGGCTGGTCAAATTTTAACCTAAGAAACGACGATTGTTGGTCTTTAAAGAAATTTTGTAATGTTTCTCTTCATGCGAGTGGGTAATCCACCAGCACAAATTAAGAGGCAAATTTGGTGAATTCCATCTTCTGAAATAGGTTAGGAACGTTATCTGTACTATCACATGCATTTACGATGATCGCTCAATCCATCTTTTACCTCAACATCGCCCGTATCATGGTCCACATCATCTCTGAATAGCTGATAAAGAATTAGGTTGTCACATTTACAATGATCACTCGACCTATCAACAATCTCAAAACCGCTTGTCATGGTCCACGCCATCTACCGACAACTCATCTAAAGGATTATCACTCCAGTCTCCATCCATTGTCACTTGAAATGGATCACATGGTCACAGTACTCGTTTAAATCTATTTACCAAGATTTCATGACGATGATACGATGAAAATCTCAAAATAACAGCACTCCGTAAAAAAAAAATACACAAATCAATTAAGTAGCTGAGAAAATACCAATCAATAAAAACACAAAAAAAAATTGTGACTTTTTATTGGAATTTTAGCTGTTAAACTATGAACGCAGTTCATTTATTTATTATTTCTCTAATTTAAGTTAAAATAATTACAATAATTTATCGTTATTAGAAGATAATCCTATTTTATTATGTATTTTGTATAAAAAGTAGTATTTAGAGACCATTTTTTAAAAAGAAAAAAACCGAAATATAACGTCCGTTTTACCCAAACCCGAAATACACGCGACCCATATTTACCTGAACTCGATATATAATCAACCCGAAACTCGTCCGCCTAACCTAATTGACAGGTCTTCGAGCGCCTTCTAGTTTCACAAGACCGCCCAAAATTTCACGAAATTTTGAAAACCCTCCTAAAATCGACCCAGACAGCGGCAAATGAAAAGCACTTGGCACATTCATTTTTATCATTTTGCTAGCCCTAATCAGTGTCCATCTACTCCCGCCTCTCTTACATTCGCCCTTCATTTTCCTTCTGCCTTCCAGCCGAACTTTCTTCTTCCCCTTCAATTTCCCTTTTCTTCTTTCCAGTCGAACAAGCCCCGTCGTTCTTCATTCCGTGACTCCATTGGAACTGTCTTCCCCATTCTTTTTCCTTCTTCCTTCCCGTCGACTCCATTCAAACTGCCTTCCCACTTTTTCCAGTAAAACAAGGCCAGTCGAACTGCACTGTTGCTGAACAAGAAACAGAGATGGAAAAAGAGAGAGCTGAGATGAAAGATCTGTAAACATGGAGAGAAAGCTGTTAAATGCCACCCCTTGTCGCCCCCATCCGTCATCATCCGCCACAGTAGGTACTTTGTCAATTTTGGTTAATTTTTGTGAATATTTGGTTAATTGTGTATATATTCGTATAGGGTTTAGTTGGGGTTTAATTGCATATTTTGGTTAGTGTATTTCTCAATTCTTTGAAATTTGGTTAACTGGTATGTCTCGACTCTCAATTTCTAGTTGAATAAGGGCTATCGATTGCAATTATATGGAAATTGAGGATAGGCAGGCAGTTAACCGCACAAATTATTTTTGTTATCTCAGGTTGTTGCACTAGCTGTGGTGTTCGTGTCAAATCTGGTCAACTTCATCTGCTTGAGGCACTGGAATATCTGCTGAATTAAAATCTAAGGTATACACTCATTAGAGTCTTCTAAAGTACATTGCCTTTGGCATTTTACATTACAAAGTGTTCTAAAGTATGCCTTGTTCAGTTTGTTGAATAACATGCAAAGTAGCAGTTGAATAATATGCAAAGCTTTGTTGTCACTTAATAGATGAAAATATTAGGAAATCTTGATTGTAGATGTGAATTGAATGTATATTTTACAGTCTGCAATTTGGCAAAATATTCTCTGAAAGCAAGGATATATGTTCTCATTAAGAAAAACATGATATATGTAAAATTCGTAGTTTATGTGTTTGGCAATAATGAAATTAGTATTTGCTACCATTTAATTGATATGGAATTTACTTTTTTCAGTTTAGGAAAGTTTTAGATTTAATTTTGGTAGAAAGTAATATTTTTCTCTAATCAGTCTGGGCAGATATCTTGATTGACAGTCCAAACTTTTGATTTTTTCCCCTCTTTGATTGAATATAAAGTTTGTTATATCATATAATACTAATACAGAGAATTGAGAAATAAAGCCAGAAAAAAAAAATAAAGTAGCAGTTGCACTCCACCTTGTCACACCTATCCTACTTGAAAGTTTGAACCCAAGAACTCTCCAGCATTTTACATTTGTTTGGTTGCTTGTTTTGTTGGATTTGTATTTTGCTATTTTAGTCTTGATTTTAGTCTAAACGGTCTTGATACTTTGCTTTCTATCTCAGTGAGAATGGGAGATATGTCGTTCGAGAACATTGGTCCCCTCTTTGATGAAGATGAGGAAGATACTGTGAATGATTCGCAGCCACCGCAGCCACAGCCACTTCCCGTCCCACAACTAGAGGCTAATGCAATCAGGCGACATACTCGTTCAACACCGCCACCGGCGGAGCCAACTGATCCCTTAACAAAAAGAAAAAGCGTAGTATGGCGCGAGTTTGAAACGGTAAATGGATCATTTTACCCAGATGGAAAGGACCGAGCTAGGTGCAAGCATTGTAAGGGTAAAGCATATCCTTCAGCTTCACATTACGGCACTACCAATTTCAAGAACCACCTAGACAAGTGTGAAGCATACGCTGCATACCTACAAGCAAAGGCTGCTGGTGATGGTCCAAGCGAGCCCTTCAGGTTTGACCAAAGAATTTATCGCGAAAAAGTGGCAAAAGCGATCATTAAACATGGGTATGGTTTTTCATTTGTTGAACATGATGGATATAGGGAAGTTATATCATATGCTAGTGGTAATCGTGCAAGGACTATTACTAGAAATACTGCAAAGTCGGATTGCTTAAAAATCCATGCTCATTTCAAAAACCAACTTAAGAAGACATTGTTGGCTATTCCTGGTAGAATTTCCCTTACTAGTGACTTGTGGACTTCATGCAATACGTATGATATTTGTGTTTGACAAGCACTTTGTAGATTCCGACCGAAATTGCAAAGTAGAGTGTTAAGCTTTGTCACGCCGATACCACCACACATCGGAATTTTGATGAGTGAAATGGTGTTTAAGCCGATCAAGTAGTGGGGACATGAGCAAAAAATTTTTTCTATTACATTAGACAATGCTTCAAGTAATGATAGAATGCAAGATTTGTTAAAGTCGAAGCTTATTCAAGAGGGGTCTCTATTGTGTTCTGGAGCACATTTTCATGTTCGATGTGCTGCACATATTCTGAATTTAATTGTTAAGGATGGTTTGAAGGCCATCGATGTTTGTGTTTCTAAAATTAGAGACATTGTGAAGCATATCAGGGGTTCCGAGTCTCGGTTGTTACACTTCCGTGCAACTGTGGATCGATTAAAAATACCGGAAACTAAAGCTTTGTGGTTAGATGTTCCCACAAGGTGGAACTCTACATACCTAATGTTAGACAGAGCACTTAGGTACCGTAAAGCTTTTTCTAGGTTATATCAAGAGGATGAAGATCTCTCAACATCAATTTCGGATGAGGATTGGGGAAAGGTCTCACGAATCCATGAGCTTCTTGCACCCTTTTATGACATTACTGAGTTGTTCTCGGGCACACAATATCCTACATCGAATTTGTACTTTGAACAAGTGTATTTCATGGACAGGTTCTTGAAAGAGCAGTCAATGAATTATAGAGACCCAGTGATTAGTGAAATGGTGGAACGAATGAGGAGCAAATTTGTAAAATATTGGTCTGAATATACTATGATATTTGCTTTCGCATCAATTCTTGATCCTCGACACAAGATGGTGACCATAACGAAGTGTTATAAGAAGTTGTATGAGGAGCCAGAAGCCACTATGAAGGTGGGCAGAGTTCTTTCCAATTTACGGCTTCTTTTGCAGTATGAGAGATAATCGCTCTCCCACCAACGCCACATCAACTAGTGCCTCGATCCTTCCATGTCCATCTCGCAAGAGAACGTTGAATTATAGATTTGTATGTCTTTTATATTTATTTATGGTTATTAACTATCTACGTCTTTAATTTAAGTGAAAAATATATTAGTGATTCTAATATTGCCTTTCTTTTAGGAACTTGATGAAGATGAAGACTCCTCAACCGTTGTTGGCCCTAGTAGTTTGCTAGATCGATATCCGCAAGATACTAAGCTTGATCGCACTCGAGTTGGATATTCTTGATTTTTGGAAAGGAAAGGCAAGAGTACAAGGAACTCTCTCTCATGGCTAGAGATATTCGAGTGTACCACTCACTACGGTTTGTAGTCAACATTTAGCATTGGTGGTAGAGTTTTGGACAAATGGAAAAGCTCCTACCTTCCCGAAATGCGAAGCTTTGATAACTACTCGAAGTTGGTTGTATGGTTTTGAATGTAAGTATTCTGTTTGTACATTTGTTTTCCTATTTTTTTTTTTTTTTTGTAATTTTATTAATTATTAACAGCTTTTGTTGTGTACTTAACTGTAGCAATTGGAGAATGTGAATATATTGGAGATGAGGTGGACTGGATTCAATCTCGAAGCACTGAATGTTTTTCTTAGGAATAGTTTTGACTTTTGAGGTATGTTTTCTATTGTCCTATATTTTTCTGTTTCTTTGACAGTTATGGTAATCCCTTATTTATCGCATTTATCCGAAATACTGCAATTTTCCCATTATAAGTACTACAAATAGTCAAGTACTACATACTTTCCCATAATCTGGTCAGAAACAGACTACGATGGTGGAAGGAGTTGGTGGACCAAGGTTTATCCTATAAACATAAGAGATGGTCGGAGTTGGATGAAACTGGAACCTCATTTGTCCTATCAAAATAACTGGCTTCAAATATAGAATGTTCAAGTTATGTTATATATCAAATTTTTGATGCACCTTTTTGGGCCTATTCTTGTAAGCTTGGCATAGTTGCATTTTTAACTTGTTACTCACACGATTTTATTGTTTCTGGCAGGCATGAAGGAGCTTACTTTATAGCAACCATTACTTGCTATTGATGAAACTATGTTGGATGATCTGATCTCATTCTAATCTAGGGTTGTGCTTTATGTGTTGAAGGCTTGAAGCTATGATTTATGAACTATTGCTTTTGTGTGCTTATGTTGTATAATGTTAGCCATAATGGCATGGATTGTAGTAGACTAGGTCTCTTGGAACTTATTTATGTTGGAGACTTGTTGAAATTTGTTGGGATTTTATGTAATGCTTCTATCCATTATGTGATGACTAATGATGGTGTGGATTTGGATTGTAATGTAAGACATGTTAATGACTTAATGGTTATGTATTATTCTTTGTCTTCACGCCTCTATTTATTTAGTATTTTAGTTCTGACTCAATCCATCGCATGTTATTTATCGCTTGATCGATTGGGCATCTGAATGGAATTTCTATAATCAGCAGTACTTATGGGTATGTCTGGAATCTAGCAATGTTAGTCGGTGATGTAATTGGCTTGGCATAAAATAGATTCTTGGTGCAATTTACCTTAAATTTTGGTGAACATGACACATGCATCTAAGTTTATAATATTGGGTAAACAATCTAAACATGTCATATACACCGAAGTAATGAAATTAGTCTATAATTTTATTCCAATTACACAGACCTTGTTTGAAAAATTTGTAGTTTAGATATATAGTGGTTGTGGATTGGCGGATGGTTTCAATACACGTCTACTAAACTCTAAATTCGTAATTCAAAAATCAAAATATATAATTTATAAATTAAAGGTAATCATCACAATTTACAAAAATCCAACTTAAAAGTAAAGTTGAATTATATAATTTATAAATTATAATGGTACCGGACATTTTTTATTCTAATTGGTCGAATTATAATCGGGTCGGCTTAGTTTGGTTCTATTTCGGCCTGATGCGTCGAGCCGGGTGAAACTCTGTACGGGCAATTTTCAAATTCGGATTAAATCAAATTTGGCTTGGCTCGGGTCGGATGTGGCTCGGGTCAGATAAAATTCAGTTCGGGCAATTTCGGATTCGGGTTAACTCGGATTTGGCAATGCTCGGGTCGGGATCGGATCGGATCATATTATTTCGGATGTGGCTCGGGTCAGGTAAAAATCAGTTCGCAATTTCGATTCGTTAACTCGGATTTGGCAATGCTCGTCCGTTCGGATTGGATCGGATAATTTCGGATCTCTTTCTTCTTCGGTGAAATTCGGGTTGAGATTCGGATCGGATTCGGGGTCGGATTATTTCAGGTTCGGATCAAGACCGGATCATCCATTTCGGTGTCGGATCGGATTCAGATTCGGATTTTTCGGATCGGATTTCGGATCTCGGATCAGCTTTGCCAGGTCTAGTCAAAATTGCTTTTTCTTTTCCAATTTCTCATCTCACCTCGAAGAGTCTTCTTTCCTTTCCCAATTTCAAAAATTACTGCTAGTTTCAACCAGAGCCAGTGAACAAGAACCTCACCTTCTCCATCTCTTTCATCCATATATGAATCCAATCAATAACCATCTCAAAAATCAAACCATAAATCCACACTATAGTTATAGTTCATCAATTTGAGAGATAGTTACCGATTTTAGCGAACAACTCGCCGGATAACACCTTGAACCACCGTTGGAAAACTCTGTGAAGGCCCCATCTTTTTCCCCTGTTCTGGCCATCTTGCACCACCGGGTCCACCACCACAGATCTCCCTCGCTGCCCCTTTGTCGGCGCTCCTAAACCCGCCGGCAACCACACCGCTTATCTCCTGACGTCACATCGACCATCACAAAGAATTGACGATGGTTTGGAAAATAGTTGAACTGAATTTTAATTTTTCTTTTTCTTAAATACAAGGAACCTATTCCTCAGGGATTGAAACTCATTCCCCCCATAATTGGGAGGTATCTAATTCCTCCTATTTGGGTGGGATAGGAAATCCCAGGGGATTATAATCTCATTCCACTTTGTGTTCTCCAAACAATAAAATCAGGAATTAGAACTCATTTCAGGTTCATTCCATTCCTTTTTAGTTCACCAAACACACCCTTATAGTTGAAATCATCTTCCTTGATTAGGAACTTCAATCTATCTGGTGAAGTCACTCTTGAAATTGCCAGATAGAGTTGTCCATGATTGAATACTAGTTTTGGCAAATAAACCCCAACATTTTGTTAGTGATTGCCCTTGACTTTTGTTGATAGTAATCTCGTAGCATACTCTTAAAGGATATTGCATCCTTTTCATGACAAATGGCAATTTAGGGTCACTTGAGCTCAGAACGATCCTTGATATTATGGCCTTAGTCCCGATCTTGTTTCCTAAGATAATTTTTCCTTCTATAACATATTCATCTAGATGAGTTAGCAGCAACCTTATGTCATTGTATAATCCTAATCTTGGATTGATATTGCTTAATAGCATCACCGCGAGGCCAACTTTAAGTTTTACGAGATTTTAGGAGATGTTTTGGAAGTCCTGAGAAGTTCAAGGTGTTTAAATACTCAGTTGGGACCATACACTCTTGTTCTTTTGACTCAGTTGATCTCGTGCATGTCTCATCATGACTTTTATATTCCTTTTATGTTGTGCGGATGAATTCAGACATATATTCATTTATCTCATTTGTTGTTTCATTCAATGGGGTCAATATGACTTTTTCTGTTAAATATGCCTTATCATCCCAGTGTTGTTCAAAATTTGGGTAAGTACTCTTGATAATAGTACTGATAGGGTTTTCATTATCCTCAAGGTAATGATCTGGAATTTTGATCCATGTTGCTTCTATTTCTCCATCTGGTCCATTGATTGTATTGTATCATTTCTAATGTCTAATCATTGATTGAATTGTTGCCTTCCATGGTCTATTTTCCCCTTTTTCAGCTTTTTCATGTACTCGCATGTTAGTTGTCAACAGGAAGACTTGACAATGATCCCATATATATGATCTGTTTATTGCAGCTTGTACCACATCTTGTTTTTTCCCCTTGGCAACAACGGGAGAACTTGTTTGGAGTCACAACCTAAAAGTAATGTCTTACTCCGAATAACTTCGATCTGCATTCGTGTAACACCCCAACCTTAATCACAAGGTTAAGACTACACTTAGAGACCCAAACCTGCAATTAGCGCAGCGGAACACCTTAGGTCGAGGCATTACCGCCGTCTCCCAAAAGAGATGAGGGTATCGTTCTTTCATGTTCTCCTCGGTTTCCCAAGTGGCCTCCGAGGTATCTTGATTGGCCCACAGCACTTTGACTAATGGGACTTCTTTCGTGCGTAGCTGCTTAATTCGTCGATCCATAATTCGAATCGGTTGCTGCTCGAAGGTTAAATCCTCGGCCAAAAGCGGCGGTTCTTCAACTAGAACATGCTTCGGGTCCGGCACATACTTTCGGAGCTGCGATACGTGAAAAACGTCGTGGATCCTTCCTAAACTAGAAGGTAACTCTATTCGGTATGCTACCGGGTTGATCTTTTCTATCACCGGATATGGCCCAATGAAACGTGGGCTTAACTTTCCTTTGATGTTAAATCTTCGAACTCCTTTTGTTGGAGAAATCTTAAGAAAAACTTGATCACCCACTTGAAATTCGAGAGGTTTTCGCCTCCTATCTGCATAACTCTTTTCGACTTTGGCGATCTTGATGTCTTCTTTGGATGACTCGGACCTTGTCAGTCGTCTCTTGGATAAACTCCGGACCTATGACTAACGCTTCATCTAATTCTCCCCAGCACAACGGGGTACGACATCTCCTTCCATAAAGCGCTTCAAACGGGGCCATTTTAATAGTGGCCTGATAGCTATTATTATATGAAAATTCTGAGTGGGAGGAACTCATCCCAATTCCCTGAAAATCCGAACACATGCACGCAACATATATTCTACAATCTTATTAAACCTTTCTGTTTGACATTCGCTCTCCGGATGGTTTGAGCTAATAAAATTGAGTCGTGTATGCAGAAGGCTTTCGCGGCGCTCAAAATCTTGATCGAACTCGTATCCCGGTCGGATATTATTTCTCTTGGAATTCCGTGCAAACGGACAACTTCTTGAATGTATATATTTGCTAGCTTATCTACCTTCCACCCTTCATGGATAGGGACAAAATGTGCCGACTTGGTTAATCGATCCACAATCACCCAAATGGCATTCTTCCTGGACATGGTGAGGGGTAAACCCATGATGAAATCCATAGAGATTGATTCCCATTTCCATGTGGGAATTTCCAAAGGTCGGAGTTCTCCTGATGGTCGTTGATGTTCAGCCTTGATCCTTTGTGAGTTAGGCACTTATTCACATAATTGGCTATGTCCTTTTTCATGTTTGGCCACCAGAAATTTTCCTTTAAATCTCTATACATTTTGGTCCCTCCAGGGTGCACTGAATATAATGAGTCGTGGCTTTCTTCCATAAGCTTCAGCCTTAAATCTCCTCTGTTAGGCACACACAACCTATTCTGAAATCTTAAGGTTCCATCATCTTGAATTAGGAATCCCGGCATCCCTTTTATGACAAGACTGTCCATGATTCTCTTGAGTTCAGGATCATTCACTTGTTCTGTCTTGATTTCCTCAATAATAGATGGTTGTAGAGACAAGGTGGCTAACTTCCTTGTCATTTCTCCCTGCTTAACTAGCTCAATGTTTTCTTTCCATAGCTCTTGTTGCAGCTTTGGGCGAACCTCTAGACAAGTCGACTTTCCATGCCGAGTCTTCCTACTTAGGGCATCGGCCACTACATTTGCTTTGCCGGGATGATATTGGATATCTAAATCATAATCCTTGATAAGTTCTAACCATCTTCGCTGCCTTAAATTTAACTCCTTCTGAGTGAATATGTACTTGAGACTTTTATGATCCGTAAAGATAGTCGTACGAATTCCATATAGGTAATGCCTCCAAATCTTCAAGGAAAATACCACTGCCGCGAGCTCTAGGTCATGAGTGGGGTAATTTTTCTCGTAAGGCTTTAATCACGTGATGCATATGCGATCACCTTATCATCCCGCATCAAAGACACATCCTAAACCTTGATGGGACGATCACTATATACCACATATTCTCTTCCTTCCTGAAGGGATAACACCGATGCGATCGTCAACCTCTCCTTGAGCACTGAAGGCTTCTTCACACTCGTCGGACCATTCAAACGAGTCGATTTCTTGAGAAGGTTGGTCAATGGTAGAGCCAACGAGAGAAATTCGCACGAATCTCCTATAATATCCGCCATGCCTAAGAAACTTCGCACTTCACTAATCGTAGAAGGTCTTGCCCGACTTTGAACGGCAGAACTTTGCTAGGATCCACCGATTCCTTTATCGTGATTATGTGACCCAAAATGCTACTTCTTTCAACCAAAACTCACATTTTGAAAACTTGGCGAATAGTCGCCGCTTCTCTTAGAGTCCAAGGACAATCCTCAAATGGTTCTCATGCTCTTCTTGACTTTTCGAATAGACTAGAATATCATCTATAAATACTACTACAAACTTATCCAAATAGGGCTTGAATACCCTGTTCATCAGATCCATAAATACTACCGGAGCATTGGTAAGCCCAAACGGCATCACTGTAAACTCATAATGCCCATATCTTGTCCTAAAAGCAGTCTTGGGTATATCCTCGGCTCTAACTCTGAGCTGGTGGTATCCTGATCTCAAATCTATCTTAGAAAATATCCCAGCTCCTTGAAGCTGGTCAAACAGGTCATCAATCCTTGGTAGAGGGTACTTGTTCTTGATGGTAACTTTGTTCACCGCAGAATCAATACATAGCCTTAAGCTACCGTCCTTCTTCCTTACAAACAACACTGGGGCTCCCCAGGGTGATGTGCTAGGTCTGATGAATCCTTTAACCAATAAATCATCCAATTGCTCTTTTAACTCTTTAAGCTCTGCAGGTGCCATTCTATACGGTGCCTTAGATATAGGTCTTGTTCCCGGAATTAACTCAATCTCAAAATCAATTTCCCTCCTCGGGGGTAACTCCATAATTTCTTCTGGGAAGACATCTAGAAAATCACACACTACGGGGATTTCCTCTATCTTGAGCGGAGTCTTCGAATCTTCACTTACCAAACATAGATAACCCTCGCACCCATGATTAAGCATCCTTCGAGCCTTTACATAAGTTATGATGGGGCACGGGTTAGCTCCTAAGTCCCCAACAAAGTGGACTTCTGTGCCTGAGGCGTTCTTAAGAATGACTATCCCCTTATCACACTTGATTTGGGCTTGCGTCGAAATCAACCAATCCATACCCAGAATGATATCAAACTCTTTCAGGTCTATCTGGATAAGGTTAGCGGGAAATATCTCTGATTTTAACATGAGTGGGACACCCACAAAACTAGTCGAGCAAGGCATGGTTTGACCATTAGGTAAATTGATAGAATAATTTACTGTTCTGGCTAACTTTTGGAACTTTAGCTTTGAGGCAACTTTGGTTGAAATAAAAGAGTGCGTCGCTCCAGAATCAAATAAAGCAGTCAAAGGTTGCATAAATATATAAATCGCCAAGAATAACTATACGCATTTTGATGCCTCCTGCCTGCTCATGACGTACGCTTGACCCACTGAGCCTTGTTGCGGTGCCCTTGTTGGCGGTGCTGGACGTGTGGTGCCTGGTTCGGGTCTTCGGGCTCTCCTTGGGCATTCTGCAGCTTTATGATCCGGGGCTCCACACCATAAACAATTCCCCGTACCTACCCGACATTGGGAGGTAGTGTGGTTGGTCCTGCCACATTTCCTGCAGGGTTCCTTGACATTGACAGAAGTTACTTGATTCCTTGGGGCTAAAGGTACTGGCCTCTTGACTGGACTATTCCCCACATTTGGGGTACTTGTCATCCCTTTGTCGTTCCACTTCCTCTTGGTAGTTCCCTGGTTTCCGGGGTTTAGAGCTTTTAGCTCCTTCTTTACTCGCTCTACCTGCGCCCCTTTCATACATTTCTTGCATTGTTCTAAGTCATGGGATGATAATCGACTACGGATATACGCGCTAAGCCTCCTCATACCGGTTAACCTCACTCTCCGATGCAACATACTCCGGCAAAACGAGATACCATTAAACTTGGCGGTGTATTGTACAACCAAATATCTTTCTTGAGCATACTCCACTCTAAAAACTCTTTCTCTTCTCGCGCTAAGGGAGGTAGGGTAAAATCGAGCTTGTAAATCACTTAGAAAGTCATTCCAAGACTTCATGTCCCTTGATATTTGTCCTTGATGGTCCTCCACCAGATATCCGCTTCTCCCTTCAAATAGTAGGTGCCTATGACTAATTTCTTGTCTTCCGGTACTTCAACCACTTCAAATATTTTCTCGATTTCACGAATCCAATCTTCTAGCACTACGGGGTCGTAGCCCCCTTTGTAAAAGGTTGGGTTCCTTCGGGCCACTCTATCTGCGAAATTTCCCTCCTTTGACTGACTTACTTGACCCGGGGATGGAAGGGGTATACGCCTAAGCAATTCTTGCACTAGCATCCCAAAGGGGTCAGGGTATTGAGGCGGATCAAAAGGGACAGATCCTAAAGAAGACTCAGGAGGATTAACCATCCCTGGGTTAAGCTGAGGTCCTTGCAGTTCTAGTAGATTTCCCTCGGATGTCCCATTTCCAGGTTCCTCTTGTGATGGCGTGCTTCTTGAATTTTGCGACATACTACAATATTACAACAAAGTATATTATTACCCACATAGCTTAACATCAATCCCTCATTTTATAGCCCCTTTTTCGTAAAACTTAAATTTTAGTCAAATGCTCCCGCATAGAACCTTGATTCCTTGGTCAAGTCTTAGGTATCATTCACATACATATATCTATACATAATTAAAATCTCAAAAGAATTTTCACAATCCCAATATATTGTAATTTGCAGAATCCACAATACATATAATTATAAATCCACAATTTTCATAACATCCATCCGTTTTTAATCCCAAAACATGAGAAAACCAAAACATCATGTTCTCCAAATTACAAACCCACACTCCCTTCCACAAAATAATCATAAGGGAGGTTACAAAAATAAGCATAGTTTGGCTAATTACATTGGTGACCCAAAAGCAAAAACCTAGTCACCCAAGATGTACTTGTAGTCATCTAGCCTACACTTATGGTCAACCCCTTGCTAAACCTGCACAAAAGTCAAACACCGACGACTACTGCTAAACATGAGAGTTAGACCCTTCTTGTTCTTGATCCCTATCCTCTTCCACGCGTCGAAGGCGTAGAGGACCAACGCTCTTGCGTTTGGTGTGCCGAATCCTGGGCCCCAAAGCGGTCCAGTCAAAGTCGTTCTCCACCGGGGCGACAGGTGTAGACGTCCCTGCCTCGCACTCGTTGATTTGTTTTGGTTCGGGGCGCACCTCGTCTTGGTCTAGATCCATGCTAGGATCTTCTTCTTCTTTTCCATATTTGGGCAAGAGGCGTAGACTCCACGAGACGAGAGGTTCGGAACAATTGGACGTCCTGTGAGGTACGGTGAGAAGTGTAGACGGATTTCCTCAGCCGGGGGTGCGAACACGTGAGCCGGTGCTTTTCCCGCGTTGGGAGGTGCCGGTAATCCTAGCACCTCATGAAGATGAGGTCCTAACTTACTGACGTGAAGACCTAAGGATTGTGCAGCTTGAGTGATCATTACCTCCATCGTGATCTGATTCCAAGGCCCCACATAGTTGAGGCACCATGCGTAGCGTCCGGGTTCTCCACGAATAAGCGATTGACGGCACTGCCCCGATATCATCCCACGGGCTCGTGGGAAGAGTCGCTAGAAGGCATCGGGCTCGGCAAATGTCGTCATGATATTCGGATTTGGGATTTGCAGCGCAATGTGCGTCGAGAATATCTTGTAAAGCCTTAAGATGGGCTTGAACGTTGGTGGAGGGGTCCATAAACATCGCGAACGGATTTGGGAGGGGGTTACCATCGTTGTCCATCTATACCATAGACAAAGTACAATGCAAGATTTTAAAAACTTATCATGGCCAAAATGAACGAGCTATTTGCAATAAAAGAAATAAATTTGTGACGAGGTTCGAGACTCAACCAAGTTAACCCCTCATAAGCGATTTAACAATTCTAGACCTCATAATTTATTCCATTTTTCGGGCTTTCTTGAAAACTTTTAATCCATACTAACGTTTAAAACTTATTTCATCATATACTAATCCCACTTGGGACTCGGTTTATAAACTTCTCGTTAACTTTCAAGGAGGTGCTTTGACAAACTTCACAACTTTCCATTATATTCATTAACTTCACTTGCATAAATTACTAGGCTTAACTCACTTCACCTAGATTTCCCCTTAAAGATTTTGACCAAAACTTTCTTAAAAATTCTGGGAGAATTTCGGCAGCACTTCCCCTATAATTAGAGCTATTCCCAAATTTACATAGTCTTGAAAACCTGCAAAGAAGAACAACTTACATACTAGGCCAATATTCAAAGCTTCATGCTCATCAACAATTCCCAACATATCACTTATCATACTTATACTAATCATCATAGAGAGGCTTATACTCACATGCCTAACTTTCTCCTTAAACTAGGATCCATGACTTAAGAAGTTCTATAATCTCCAAATACTTAAGCAAACCTGAGCTCTGATACCACAACTGTAACACCCCAACCTTAATCACAAGGTTAAGACTACACTTAGAGACCCAAACCTGCAATTAGCGCAGCGGAACACCTTAGGTCGAGGCATTACCGCCGTCTCCCAAAAGAGACAAGGCAACAACACACAAAAGATACTTCCAAAACCACCAGATAACTTACTAACTTGAGAACCTTCACTAATAAAACTTATACAACCCCTGGATAAAATACATAACTTTAACATAACTTAAAAACTAGAACAACTTCCAAGAATTCCAGCTTGCCCTTGCTGACCGATGAAAACCTTAGAGAACTACCTCAAGAACCTTGAATTACTTTGCAACCGACTTGTCCTTGCCCTGGGAGCTCGAACCTCCTAAAACAAAACATTAAAACATTGCAAAAAGGTGAGTGGGAAACACTCAGTACGTAAACCTCCAACACGTAAACCGTTCGAAAACGGTTTTGGTGCCGGCATTTAATTTCATTTTGAAAACAAGGGAAGGATATTAAAATAGGACTTGCATGACATGAACATAAACATATGCATAATATAAATCAATGAAGATAGAAAGTAGGTGGAACCCTTACGATCGGTGCAAGCACCTCACACACGCGTATGCCCAAGTTGATCTAAACTTGGAATGGGTGATCACACGATGACATGGCGTGTCAAGGCACTCGATCGTGAGTGCTAAAACATGGAAGTAAGAATAAGCATAGAATGCGGTCCACCGTTAAATATAAAGTCATTGTAAACCATAAACCGACATGGCATAAGTTGAATGAATTACGACTATAATTTAGATCGTAAAAGTCGGACAATTCACGCACTTGAAACGTTAGAGACCTCAAGATGCAAATTTCGGCTTGAGATGGCTTTTGAAACTTGTCAACTAAGATAAGAATAAGTAGAAATGAAGAACCGAATAAGGTTCTAAATTAGATTCACCAGTTTAGAAACTTAGTAAAATTAATGAAATAACTTTAGGAATAAAATTTCAGGTTGTCTAGAAAATAGAGTTTATAGCATAACTTGAGTTAGGAAAATCGAAACGAAGTGAAAGAGTACATCCCGGAATAGGGAAAAATATAATCTACAACTTTGTCAACAGAACCAGAGGCTAAAAACGAGTGGAAGGGCTTCAAAATGGGCTCGGACAGCAGCTAGAGTAGAGTAAATTAGGAATTCCGGAATGAAATTACATAGGGAAATTGATGTAGAAAGGTGAAATCAAAGAAGGGCACTTGAATCTTGGAAAGATAGCTTAGATAAATGAAGTATAAGAACCAAAGATTGAAGGTCAAAATGAGATTAAAAAGGGTTCCTCTAGACTTATTTAGCGAAAAACGAAGTCGATGTCACGATTGATGAAAGAAGAATGAATAAAGGAGTTTGAGGAATAAACTTTGAGTTGAGCACTTAGAGAAACTTAACTTGAGAGTTATTTAGAACTTGGAAGTCATTAGCTAGATAAAACTTTGATCAACCCAAAGATATTGAACTCTTAACTAACACTCATTGGAAGATATGTATAACTTGTGTTTACAACACTACCCTTTGCTAAAAGACCTTAGGACATACTTAGGCTTCCAAAATCAAACTTTTCCCTCTTAAGACCTTAACCTAAGATTATAACATATAATCATAACTTATCAATGCTTAAAGTCCCCTATTGACTTGGTTTAGAACCTTAAAGTTGGAATTTTATAAAGGGTAAACTGGACAGAAACTTCAAGTAGACAGCCCTTCTTCCCGGGCTCATATCTCACACTCCCGACATCGTATGACTACAAACCATACCTTTCCGGAAAGCTTGCAAAGAGGCCTAAAACTTTCATGTTTACCATAAAAACCAAAAAGGTCTCCAAAGGGGCGAAAAACAGCCCTCAAAACACTGACTCAAAATTTCGTATATAAAATCGTACCTTCACGGTTTCGGTCATAACTCGGGCTATACAAGTCGAAAATTAGAAATTCCAAAGCCTACGGTTTGCTAACACCTTAAGCTATCAAATGGAGTAGAAATCTGGGCAAAAATCCCACTTTTATGCTGCTGTAAATTTCCAGATTTAAAACAGAATCCAATGTGTTCTTAAATTCAGCTCTAATGGTACATTTAACCCTTAATTCACACTAATTCTCAACCAAACTTCACTTTGGTTATAATCCACTATATTTCCAGAATTAAACCTTGAAAGTTAACTCATCAAAGAGCTTAAATCCCACATGCAACCAAGGATTAAACACAAACTCAACATGAAGGACTTGTTCTTGAACTCTTTCACCAAAAACTCACTAATTCACCCAAATTAAACATGATAACACTAAAATAATAAACTTAGCATATACAACCAGCCCTTAATACTCAGCAACATACCAAGAAATTCACATGCATCAAGAATTTAACAAGAAAACCTCAAGAACTCATCCAAATACACATGCACATACTCCAAACTCAAACCCTAACTTAACCAATCCAATTATACACTTGAATTCATGAATTTAGAGAGTAAAAAGAGAGTAAATTTACAAAAGAAACATATATAAAACATGTAATTTCAGATTAGGGTTTATAGAAATTGAAATTGGGGTTTGAGAGATTACCCTTGGAGTTGAATTTGGATGAAAACACAAGAGGGAGGAAGGAGAAGGCCGGCGGCCACTTTTTCCGGCGGTGGTGACCGGCGCCGGTGGCCGGAACAGGGCGGCAGGGGGCTGGGCTGGGTGGCTCGGCAGCTTGGAGGGGGAAGAGGAGAAGTGAGAGCTTGGGAGTGTTGTCTAATTTGAATGGAAGAATGAAGACTTACCCCTTATAACTAATACATATATAAATACATATCATCTACATAAAACTAATACCACTAATAACTAGAATAAAACCTTAATTAAATCTGAAACTTTAATTAAAATAAAGTTATTGTAAATGTACTAGACTAAAAATAATTAATTTGTACTCAAGAAAATTAATCGGTAACACTTTGGGTAAAATAAATTAGGACTTGGATTAAAATAGGATAAAATGAGTAAAATTACCACTTGAAATAATATAAAGGGAATGAAATTAAATAAATTAAAATTTGGACGGTAAAATATGTATATAAATCGAGGGCGGAAAATAATAACCGTTTCTCGGTAAATAAATTTATAACGTAAAACATATAACCTGAAATACTTTAACTTATCGAATAAAAGTGTAAAGTAAACTTTTAAGCCGATAGTCCGGCACCTTAGCCATCTCCTGCACGAGACTTGACAACGATATCACTAAATAAAATAAATAGATAAATAAAGGTAAACGCGAAAAATTTATAACGCGATTTGAATAATTACAGTGATTAATAGATAATTAAACACGATTTTGGGGTGGGTTATTACAATTCGTCCACTACTAAAAATATGTACATTACCAACCACTTTTTCCAACTAATTTAAAATGGTTGGAAAATCCAACCATTTTAACCACCATTTTATATTCCTACTATTTTCAAAAAAATTTTGTTGGAAAAAGGGGTAGAAATTCCAACCAATTGTGCTAAAATGGTTGAAAATTTTTCCTACCATCATTTTTCCTACTGTTTTAAAATGATTGGAAAAATGGTTAGTAATCCAACATGTGGGAGACCTCGTTTCTGGAACTCTTAAGTGTAGATTGCTACCATATATTCAAGCATCAATTTTATTTAGAGTGTGTTTGGCAGGGGGGAAACACATTTTTTTGGAAAATGTTTTCCCAATTTTCTAGTGTTCGGTACCAAAAAAGTTTAGAAAATCATTTCCAAAGAAAATCATTTTCCTTTAAAGGAAGGAAATTGACTTCCTTTGTTCAACCTAGAAAAATCATTTTCCACAATTGATTGTTGGATCGATTTTCACTACTAACTCTAACTGAAATTTGAGGTCGAAATTTAACATTAACGGTTTTGCTCGAAATTTTGTAACGCGATATAATTGATTAAAAAACTTCAAATATAAATTTTTAGCTCAAAATATTTTTATTTGACAACATTTAACACGGTATATACCAGATCAGAAGTTTTACCGCTAAAACTAATTGAAACTTTAAAAAATTCAAACTGAATTGTTTGAATCGAAACTTTTTGATTTGATAGTATGGACTAAGAAAAACTCAAATATAAATTTTGAGCTCCAAATATTTTCATTTGTAACGTATATCGCCACTGTTGTCTACATTTTTTTGCGGTTAAATATGACTGAAACTTAAGAGCAAAAATTCAATTTTCTTAGTTTGTCATGAAACTTTACAATTTCGATAGAAATGATTAAAAAAATCTCAAATATGAATTTTGAGCTCCAAATATTTTCATTTGTGACATATATCGCCACTTTTGTCGACATTTTTTGCGGTTAAATATGACTAAAACTTAAAAGCAAAATTCAATTTTATCGGTTTGTCACAAAACTTTACAACATGATAGAAATGTTTGAGAAAAACTTAAATATGAATTTTGAGCTCCAAATATTTTCATTTGTAACATATATCGTAACCTATATCGACATAATAACCATTTTCCGAAAAATAATTTGTTTCCTATCAAACAAGAGAAAATTTGGCATGGCAAACCATTGTCCTTAGAAAACCATTTCTCATGGAAAACAACTTCCTCAAAAATCATTTTCCTCTCAACTAAACACACCTTAATGATTATCATTAGATTTGTTAGAAGGTATGAAGTGAAAAATGATATGAAATTGTCATGAAATAAATTTACCTGCTCTGATTTTTCCAAAGTAGTTATTTTTGGTTAGAACTTTCATGAATCGTTCCAATTTAAGTCTGAAACACCTTGCAACGATATCAGGTCTATCTATGTGCTGGTTTTTGGCCTTCGATATAGTCCAATATATACTGGATCTCTGGTCAGTTAGGATTGGCTGTGATTGTAATGAATAGATGAGGGTTTTCGTACCACCTATATATGGCCATAACATCTTGGTAATTTTGCATATTATATCGAGGGCCTCATGTGATGGTTTTAATTTTTTTGCCGCTCAACCACCATGTAAAATCGTCACTGAGTTAGCAAATGATGAAATCGTTTTAGGTGTATTATTGTCCAATACTTTCAAAGTACATTATATTATTATCCAAAAAAAGTTTAGTGTATTATTATTAGCTCCAAAAACCCTTTTAAAAATAAGTGACAATTTGATGGAAGCACTCGGTAATATATATTACATGCACCCGGAGCATGTGCTCCAGATATTTGCGAGTAAATAATCATAATAATCATAGTGATCAACCTAACTTATGTGAGTGAACAATCTAATATAGAGTAAATTACATTTACCCTACTTGACATTTGTGGCAATAATTTTTATACACCCTACATTTGTGAAATAATTTTTACCTTACCTAACATTAAGTGTTCTTATATTTAAACATCCTAAGATATTTTATATTTGATTTTTGTTGGATTTTTCGGCGAATATTAAAAAGATAAATATGAATTGACATTTTTACCCTTTATATTAAGGATTATTAGGTTTTAAAATCCTTAACTTTGGGGTTTGTTTATCAGAATATCCCGAACTTTAAATTTAATATCCCAAACTTTGGGAGATCATATTTGGCAGTAGCCCAACACCAATTTAACATCAATTAAACCCACGATTTTCTATGATGTAACAATATATTTTGAGGTGAGTTGTAAAATGGAACTGTCCTATCAAAAAAAACAACCACTACATTGTAGAAACACTTGAATTTTTAATTGATGTTAATTTAGTGCTAGGATGCTAATAAATACCAACCCCCAAAGTTTGGGATATTCATATCAAAAGTAAAGTTTGGGATATTCTGATAAATAAGACCCAAAGTTGGGGATTTTAAAATCAAATAATCCTTATATTAATTCATTTTCATTTTCATTTTTCATTTTCATTTCATTATAAGATATTTCTTCCTTTATAATTGATTTTTCACCCTTGATATTTTATAAGATATTTTATAATTGAGTTTTCATCTTCAGAATTGGGAGGGATTGGGTTTTTGAATAAATAAAATAGAGAAAATATTGGAGTTTAAATGTCATATAGATTAATACTAAGGATAAAAATATCAATTCATATTTAATTGAAAGTCATATGAATTAATATCTAGGATAAAAAAAGTCAATTCATATTTATCTTTTTAATGTTCACCGGAAAATCCAACAAAAATCAAATATAAAATATGATTTAAATATACAAACACTTAATGTCAGGTAAGGTAAAAATTATTTCACAAATGCCGGGTGTGTAAAAATTATTACCACAAATGTCATGTAAGGTAAATGTAATTTACTCATCTAATTTATATGGATGAATAATCCTAATACCTGATCTGAAACAGATGTGCGAGTGCACCTAATAAATTGCAATGTAGGTGTAGCCTCTTAGGGTCTGCTTGGGAGAGGGATAAAGGGGTGTTAGGAGGGGTAGAGGAGTGCAATTTATTAGGTGCTCCCGGAGCACGTGCTCCAGATTATATGATTATTCACCCACATTTATTAGATTGTTCACCCACAGTATTAAATTGTTCACCATAGATATTAGATTATTCACTCTTATTACAATGATTGTTCACTCATAAATATCTGGAGCACATGGTCCGAGTGCATGCAATATATATTACCAGGGTCCTTACTCCTCCTTACCTTCGTTTGGGAAGAGAGTGAGAGAGGGTAAGGGAGGGTAAGAGGGAGTGAGGTTTACCTTTCTTTACCTCTCTTAATCCTTATTTTTTTAACACCCCAATTTGGGGTGTAAATAGGTGTTCAATTAAGTTATAATATACCTACAATGAGAAATGACCATAATACCTTTAACCCTAATTGAATTACATATAATATGAATAGTAAATATATCAATTAACATTTTACTCTTATGAACTCTCAGGGGTAAATAGTTTACTCTTATGAACCCTCTCATACTCTCACCCTCTTTTACTGTTATTCTTATGAAGTTCTTACTCTCCATTTTTAACTCTCCTTCACGGTGGTGTGTGCGCACGTCCAATCGAATGTTCCACTCTCACTCAACTGAACTGAACTGCTCCACCAAAGAATTCCGGCGGTTATGGCAGATAATATGACGCCGGAAGCATCTCCGCAGCCGAATTCACGGCGACATCACGAAGCTCAACTTGAAACTCCTGCACAAGAATTAGCAGAGGAAGTTATTCCAGGCCGTCCTACCCATCACCCATCTGCTCCATCTAACGAGGTTTTCTTTTTCTCCTCTTTAATTGATTGATTGCTTAACTGGTTTTATGCCATGAACCACTTCTTCTGGAATGTTGATATTATATAGAACATGAATAAACTGGTTCTCCCTTGTTTATACATGAAAATTTTGGTCACACCCTTCTGGTCTCAATATGAGATTCTGTGCTTTTGGAACTTGTGTCTGTCACAAGTCTGGGATCATTCTTGTAATTGCTTTCCATTATAACAGGAACAAAAAGAAGAAGAAAGTACCAATATAATGGAGATGCATAAGGTCAATTAAATGCTAATGAGCATAATTGTCTATTGATATTTAAGGAACCATTATAAGGGAATGAGACGTTTGTTTCCACTTTCCACTAAATAAAGAAAAAAGATACCACTGAGAATGGAGAACCACTTATCCTTTTGTCTACTTAGAAGGTGAAGTACGCATTTGAGTACAAATAGCCCAAATTTCCATGTAATGTGAAACTCTAAATCCATATACTTAGTCCATTTGATTCAACTATACTAGTTTGTCAAGGAAAAGGGCAAGGGCATATAGGAGCCTTGACACCTCAATTGAAGTACTGCGATCGAGTCCAATGTAATAGAAACTGTCATTATTGGAGCTTCTGTATTAACTGTGAAAAGGGCATGATTACATTTGACATATTTTTCTGAATAAAGCTTACCAAATTATTTATTTTGGAAAACCTTCTGTTACTTGAATATGTATCAACGTCCAATGCGTTGGATCCAAGCCTGGGTTAACATGGATGGAAGTGTGTTTGCGTTTGTTTACTATTGGTATAATGTTATGGCGGGTGGGTTCCACTTTGTATTTTGTATAAAGACTGTTCAATGGACTTTTCCCTTACCTCTAACTGTGTGTATTCTTGTAATCCAGCTATTTGACATCTCCACGACAGTTGATCCTAGCTATATAATTTCCTTGATACGCAAACTTCTACCTCTTAATGGAGGTCAAAGTGGCGACTTTCAAGGTCTTGCTACATCAGATGACCCTTCTCGAAGATTGGAACATGCTAAAATGGACAATACATCATCCTCTCCAACCCAGAGCAGCTCAAATGGTGACCTAGAGGCAATGGTAACTCAACATGACCATACCGAGCGATCAAGTTCAGCAGGTGCTGATGGGCGCAAATCTCCAGGAAATTGTGAGAAGTCTGCTACAGAAGAGGCTTGGGAAGAAAGTGGTTGCATTTTATGGGACCTTGCAGCTAATAAGGAGCATGCAGAGTTTATGGTATTTGGTTTTTGTCTTCTATTTATTATAAATGATACACATTATTCTTCCAATGCATGTAGGATGACTAATATGTAACGATGAATTAGAGGAAAGAGTGTAGCAGAGAAGAGAAATTACTCTTACATATGAATTGCATCTCAAGCCTTGTCCATTAGGTCAAATCTAGAAACAAGATAGCCCTTAACAAAAAAAAAAAGAAAAAGTAAGGAAAAAAAAAACACATATATCTTTCCTTGTTCATTTGTGGACATTTAGTGAAGGAGCCATGCAAAATTATTGGGTTTCCATTACCCATTTGAGTAATCTCTAGTAACCATTGGTGCCCTCTTTTGAAGGCATTTTTCAAATTTTCTGCAGGCAGGGAGCCTATTGGCTCTTTGTGCAAACACTGGGTAAATTTTCAATGGAAACAAGGCTCACTTGTTTGGTACTCCCTCCGTTTCAAATTAATTGACTCTTTGACTAAATTTTGACCGTTAATTATCCATAAATTACAATGAGTTACAATATGAAATTATCTCCATTGTAATTTTTAGTAAAGTATTTTTCTAATGACGGTAATTTTATAACTCATTGTAATTTATGAATAATTAACAGTCAAAATTTAGTCAAAGTGTCAATTAATTTGGGACGGAGGGAATATTATTTCCTAGTGAAGTAGTCATGTGTACCACCAAATAAAAACCATTCTCGGAAATCCTGCTCGGGCAATTTGTACAACCAAATCTGTATTAATATTGTAGAACTCTTGATGCAAGAACAGCTAATCGTCTGATATATTCAGGTACAAAATCTTATTCTTGAAGTTCTTTTGGCAAATCTTATGACTTCTAACTCTGCTCGTATTAAAGTAAGTTGCACTCTTCTATTGATTTTTCATTATCTGGTGCGGGTGAAGGTTTTGGATCCGTTTCTTATGTGTTCATTGTTTCGATTGGATTGGCCGTATATTGTTGTGTAGGAGATTAGTCTTGGAATTGTTGGCAACCTTGCCTGCCATGATGTTCTTATGAACCAGATAACTACCTCTAATGGATTGTTGGAAGCAGTGGTTGATCAACTGTTTTCAGATGATGCTTCTTGCTTATGTGAACTTTTCAGGTCAGTGTCAATATGAAATCCTGCTTTCTGCTACAAGTTTGCTTCATTCACCTTCTTTGTCCCCGAAAACCCCATGCCCCCCCCCCCCCCCAGAAACATAAATGAAGGAAGGGGGGGGGGGGCTTTCTGTACTTGCTAATGCAAGTGAATACCAGTTTGATTGCTTAGGTGCAAGTGAAATTTGACCTCAATTCCAGGATATGCAATCATTGATTCACAGACCAACATTTCAAGTCATGGGAAATAGTGGGAAATTGTGGAAATTTGACCTCAATTCCAGGATCTATGAAGCCATTAATTGAGGAAATTGTGGAAATAGCAACATAGGGCGACTTCTACTTGGCAGACTATGCAAAAGACTATTTAAGCCTGTGGCAAATATTAAATTGCCCAGGGGTGGGAATGTTGGATCATAGCAAGATCATTGAGTGAAATGAAATTCCAACCTGAGGCTATGTGAAAGAAAATAGAAGCATACTAGTTAATCATAAACATAATATCACAGATTGACTTCTTAGGATTATGATTTTATGACAAATTTGACATGAACTTTTGATACTCTTTTGTATTGCTAGATTGACTAGTCAGCTTACGTTGCTTGAATGATGGTGCAGTATCACAGAAAACAATAAACTATTGTAATCTGTATTTGCCTATGTTAATCATAAACATAATATCACTGTGTTGTTGCTCCCTCCGTAGCCCTTTATTGTATTCTTGATATTAATTATTGAACATATTCGAGACAGACTTAAGAACTGTATTTTGACAGAATCCATGACTACCCCAAAAGGGGGAAAAGAATTCTCATCAGGTTGACATTCTCTTAGACACTTACCTGGTAACCTTAAATGTATTCGTTGATATGAGCTTGACAAAATCACGTGGTGAACCAATATATAAATACTAATTTCTGTGCATTTGGTACCCCCCCCCCAAGACTCCCAACAAGAAAAAAGAAAAAAGGGAAAAAAAAAAATACAGAGAGAAGCTTGTTCCTTGATGGTAATTCTTTGTATGCAGGTTGCTCACCTTGGGTCTTCAAGGCTGTCAAAATGTTGTGTGGGCAAAGGCACTGCAATCAGAGCAAACCTTATCCCGTGTCCTTTGGATTGCTGAGAATACCTTAAATCCAATTCTCATTGAAAGGGTAAGGAACAACACTTCTATCTTTACAATTGGGTTAACTTTATTTTTTTTTATAGGAAAAAGATATATATATTAATAGTAGGGATAAAATAATTGATGCTCAACCAGCGCCATAGAAAGTTATGTACAATTGGGTTAATATCACGAGCGTCAGTGAAAGAAATATTCAATAGATTAAAGAATTGTCGTCATATGATAGACAGCAACAATCAAGAGTATAAATAAACAAAGTCTGTGCACAACACTGAGTTTAATTGTGAAAATAATGCATATGCTTTTATATCAATTTACCTTAATCGACTATTTGAACAACCATGCACTACGGTTTCAAAAAGGAAATTTCCGATTGCCACGTCAGCTTTCCGGTGCCGGAAATTGATTCTGGACTGCTAAGAGAAAATAGTGAAAAAGTACATACTGTCAATGGCCAAAAAGTCACTTTGGATTATTCCTAGCCATAAGCCCCCCAAGACGGATTATTTGCGGCCAAAAACCCTAAATAAAATGCATTAGTACTAGATTAATACTTGTTCAATCCAACAAAAATCTATTCATGATAGCAACTAAAAGGGTTTATCCCCTAAACTAAATTAAAACTACTAAACACATCAAATTCTAGACTAGAAAGCATGGAAAATCTAAAAGAATGAGAAATAAACCGAGATTGGAGTCAATCCTTGCTTGAATAATGAACCTCGGGGACTTTTGCTCCTCCACTTCAATATAAAACTTGGAAACCGATCTTCAAAACTCAACTTAATCTCCCAAACTTGCTCTCACAAATGGCTATGGATGGAATATGGATGAAGAAGATGAATGTGGCAATGAATGATGATTATTGCTGGGATGAATGATGAATAAAACAGCCGGATCAACAATTATATAGCAATTATGGGACTTGAAACGACAATTTGCAATAAACAGGGTTCAACACAGTCCGTGTTGACCCCAACACGACCCGTATTGCCTGGCCACGGGTCGTGTTCTACCCAAGAACTTGATTTTGACTCCTCTGGACACCAGCACGGTCTGATTTAGGAGTTTTGGCACCCGTGTTGGGCTCTGGGCAACTTCTACACGTGTTGAGCCTTGGTTTTGGGCTTTGGGATGGATTTTTCTTCAACTTGATTTTGAGTTTGATTTTCTTCATTTCTTCTCAAATTTCCTACAAAAACAAACCAAACTCCAACCAAGCATAAAATGGGAAATTCGGATATAGAATAATACAATCATATCGAAGATCACCCAAATTTACTCCAAGTCATCCAAGTTCACATATATAAATTACACTCATCAATAGGATTTCATGTGACTGATGAGACTTGACACCCTAGACAAATAGTCATGACTGGCTCCTTTTCCTTCATAACAGTGCTTCAAATTCAGGATGAAATGTGTAATTTCACAACGATTACCTATTTATCCCCCAAGAATTCTTGCTTCAAAATTTTCCATGCCTGGTTGGAGGTTGTGGTTGCTGTGATTCTTGGAAAGATTTCATCATTCAGTGCTAATTGGATGGGAAACAAGGCCTTTGCATCTTTCTTACGAGTCTTAGGCAGTTGCGTGTTAGGTTGAGCCGGTGCCGGGTTTCACTCAATGTATCCCTTTTCCACTAAGTCCCATTGCTTGACTTGAACATGGTTTGCATCTTGAGACTCCAAAGATGATGCTTCTCCCCTTCGAAGACAGGAATTAGGGGTTGAAAGGAAGAATTTGCACTAATGCTAGCTATTGTTTCACTCAACTATTGTATCGCTCACTGTGTTTAGAACTCTTTGATAACTTTAGGAAAAACAAAAAAAAACCTGATTGAGAGCATAGGTTGCACTTACCTAATTACTTGTCAACATATGCTCTGATACCAAACTTTTGTTGGAAATAAAAATAATAAACAGAAAACAAACTTTGTTGCAGTGTTTTCATTGAATAGATGGTAAAATATATAGGGGGTGTTTGGCTAACAAGATTTTTGGGGTAATTAGCTATTTTGACCAAGTCAAAACAACTAATGAGTGGTAAACAACTTTTTCAATTAGTTGGTTGAACTCAAAAAACTCTTTTTCAAATTAGATGAGCTTTTTGGATTAGCTTTTGGCTGTTTGGCATTAAAATTACATTATTACCCTAATATTTTCACCAAAATTACATCTCATTTTATATAATAATGATTTTAACAATCGTTTCTTAATGCTTTTAACAATTTTTTACAAAAATTATATCAAGTGTGAAATGTTTTTTTTTTTTTTTGGTACTTATTTGGATAAGAGTCATGTTTTGATGGTTATTATATCTATCCAATGATTTATTAACAGTAAACGATATTAAGAATTGTCACTTACAAATCACTTTATTTTTACCAAAATAAATTAAATGTAACTTAGGTAGAGAAAAAAATGATGATTAATTTAATATTTTCATAAAGTTAACAAATTGTGCATCTTATTAACTCTAGTCATACAAGTAATGAATAATTTTTATTTAATATATTTTAACTAGTATTAAAAGAAAAATAGAGTGGATATTGAATAATAATTATTTATGAAATATTAAATATCACAAATTTATACTAAAGTAAATATAATTCATAATTTATAAATTTGTAATTCCTTTTGAAACACTTGTAAAAATATATTGAAAATAATTACGTTACTATGGGCGTAAATGAAAATTCAACACTCATATTTTCACAAACAACTAAGTTTAGCAACTACTTTTCCTGCAAACAGCTAATTGCAATAGCTAATACAGTCAACTAACAACTAATCCAAACAACTAACAACTGATTGCCAAACAGGGCCATACACTCACGCCTGAACTAAACTTCTTGCAAATTAGCAACTAAAAAGCAAAGTGGAAAACATGACTCACCATTCCAGATTTTTCTCAACTGAAACAAACAGAAAATGCAACTAATTATTGACCCAGTGAATACTAATTTTGACTGAAAATAAAGAAAAAACAGCTAATTCTTATTGAAGCACTCATTCAACATCCCAATCATCCAGTTGAACCAAGAGGAACAAACCTTTCCATTAGATATAGAATTGCCTTTCTCCCCTTTTTGGAATCTAAGGTGGAGGTTGGGAACTGGAAAGGGACTGAAACTATGGCATCGTAAATGAATAAGAATTCCATGACCTAGCACATGGCTAACAGATCTCCTTCCTTTATTCTTTTTCAATATTTATATTGAAGTTACTGACGTTAGTTTTCAACTGTGTATGTTTGATGGAACCAGTTGTAATTCCTCCTCTTTGTTACTCTGTTTGAACAGAGTGCTGAATTCTTGTTAGCAATAATAGAGAGTGAACAACATGTTGCTCCAACTCTTCTTCCAACACTTATGAATTCAGGAGCGGCAAATCTTCTAGTCAACCTCTTGGCTTTTGAGATGGGAAAATTGACAAGTGAAAGGTTGCCGGATAGGTAAGACTTTCGTGTGCTTATCTTGGTTTAACTCTGTAAGACAATAGGATCCTGTTAGTAATCAAGTGGCATGTGTTGTGGGAGATATTTTTAAAATATAGGCTGAGTTGGTTAGGCGGGACTAGCATGTGGGGAAAAAAGTTGTTATTTGGCAGGTTGTTATTTCCTAGCTATTCTGTTGCTATTCTGTTGAGAGATGCTTCCTTTATATTGGGGAAGTTTGATTGTAATAAGGCAGCTTGGAATACAATCTCTCTCTCATTGCCTCATATTCTCTCTGTTTCTCATTAGCAAGTGCTGATCATAATCTCAAGGGTAATTCTTCCTTATTCCCTCCTGGTTACTTGATCATTTGGTATCAGAGCCGTACCACCTGGGTACATTCTGGCACCATTAACAAGGAAAATGGCAGCGTCTCAATCACACACCGATGGCCCATCGATGGAGCAGGTAGTCAAGGGCCTGTACGAGCAACATATGGCATTGGCTAGACAAATTGCAGATCAACAACAGCTGTTTAATCAGCAGGTTGCAGCACAAAATCAGCAAATCTCAGCCCAAACCCAGCAAATGGAACAACAACAGCAGATCTTCACTCAACTGCTTGATCAGGTCAAAGAACTGGGAATCAAAGCAGGTAAATCATCTCAGACTGCTGGAGAAATTCCCAATTTTACCTTAATACCTAATAGGGATTCGGCCATGAATGAGGAAGGATCATGGGAAACACCACGAACTACTATGACATTTAATCCCAGGATTGAATTCCCTCAATTTACTGGAGAAAACCCCAGGGGGTGGGTTAAGAAGTGTTCTAAGTATTTTAGTTTATGCAAGACCCCTGAGCAACAAAAGGTTGATCTGGCTTCCTTGTATATGAGTGGAAAAGCTGAAAGTTGGTTTAATGGGTATATTCTGGGTAGGCAAGGAGTTTTGTGGGAAGATTTTGTAGTGGGTGTGTGTGCACGGTTTAGGGATGATCTTGGGAGTCAAGTGGTAGAAGAATTTATTAAGTTGTCACAAACAGGCTCTATTGATGCATATCTTGAAAATTTTGAGGAGCTCAAATCGTTGATGTTGATCAAGAATCCCTCATTACCTGCGAGCTATTTCCTTGATAGCTTTGTAGGAGGCATGGCCCCTCATATTAAATCTTTTACCAGAGCCATGAAACCTAGGTCGTTGCATGAGGCTGTGGAGTATGCTAGGTTACAAGAGGCTACCGTGCAAGCCATCCGGCTTTCCGACTAACCCAGACCTACCCCATTCCAAAACCTCCATCTCAGAGGGGGATTCTCCCTACCCCAACAACTCTTGGAGGGAAACCTATTCAGCCTTCTCAACACGTTTCAATTACAAACACACCTAAGACCCTAATTGCTGTAGAAAGGGCTGAAAAACTTGCTAAGGGTCTTTGTTTCTTTTGTGACCAACCTTACCAACGGGGTCACACTTGCACCATTAAAAAGACACAACTATTTCTCATTGAAATACCGGGTATGGATGACGCGGAGGATTCAGATGGGTGTGCAGAGAATGTACCACAAATGGATGGGGAAGTAGAGAATGAGGTTCCGCATATTTCCGTCAATGCTCTAAGTGGGGTGCAGAGTTTCCAGACCATGCGGGTGACAGGGATGATGGGAAAAACTCCCTTGCACATTTTGATTGACCCGGGGAGTACACACAATTTTTTAGACATATCAATGGCGAAGAAACTGGGTTGTACCATTGAAAATACCACCCGATAATCTATTGCAATGGCTGATGGCAACAAACTGTCATGCATACACACTTGTCGTGGCTTTACTTGGAGATTGCATAATGCTGAATTCACATGTGATATGCTGTTGATACCTCTGGGAAGTTGTGATGTAGTCCTGGGAATGCAATGGCTAACTCAATTGGGGACAGTACATTGGAATTTCAAGAAGCTGCAAATGGAATTCACGTATCAAGGGAAGGACCATGTGGTGAGGGGAATGCGAGGGAAGAAGGTTCAATTAATTGGAACCTCGAAGCTGCAAAAATTAATGAACCACACCCCAGAGTTATGTATGTTACAGGTGGTGTGTAAGAGTAAGGAGCAGTCGCCGTTTCTTTGTGAACATCAGGAGGTGGAGGATCAACCATGAGCAGGGCAGCTGCAGATCTTATTGCAACAGTATGACGATATATTCCAGGAACCCTCTACCTTGCCACCGAGAAGGGATATTTTTTATCACAAAATTCCCCTGGCGCAGGGAACCAATGCTTTTAGTATCAGACCCTATAGATATCCTTTGAAACAAAGGATATCATTGAAGAAATGGTCCAGGAGATGCTGAATAAGGGAATTACACAGCAGAGTTCCAGCCCCTTTGCTAGCCTCGTGGTGTTAGTAGGCAAGAAGGATGGAACCTGGAGGTTTTGTGTGGACTACCGCGAGCTCAACAAACATACTATCAAAGATAAATTCCCTATTCCTTTAGTAGAGGAGTTGATTGATGAATTGGCGGGGGCGATCATTTTCTCAAAAATAGATCTCCGCTCGGGATATCACCAAATTAGGATGGCTGAGGAAGATATTGCGAAGACTGCTTTTAAAACACACCACAGTCACTTTGAGTATTTGGTAATGCCATTTGGCTTGTCTAATGCTCCCGCTACATTCCAGGGGCTCATGAATTACATTTTCCGGCAGTATTTGCGGAAGTTCGTTTTGGTGTTTTTTGATGACATACTCATCTATAGTAGGAGTTGGGAGGATCACAAGCATCACTTAACTATTGTATTTGAGATCCTCAGGGTAGAGCAGCTATATGCTAATCAGAGCAAATGCCACTTTGCAATTCCCAAAGTGGAGTATCTGGGGCATTTCATCTCAGGTCAAGGGTTACAAACAGATCCAACAAAGATTCAGGCAGTGCGGGACTGGCCGATACCGCAAAACACTAAGCAATTGAGGAGATTTTTGGGGTTAGCGGGGTACTATTGGATGTTCATCAAGGGGTATGCCCACATCGCTAAACCTTTGACTAATATGCTAAAGAAAGGGGCTTTCGAGTGGACTGAAGAATCTCATGCGGCTTTTCGGCAGCTCAAAGATGCTTTAACGCGAGCACCTGTTCTGGCAATTCAGGACTTTTCAAAAACGTTTGTTGTGGAAACTGATGCGTCCACCTATGGAATCGGCGCGGTGTTGATGCAAGAGGAACATCCTATCGCTTTTATAAGTAAGTCCCTAGGCCCTAAGCATCAGTGTCTTTCGGTGTATGAGAAGGAGCTCCTTGCATTGGTGTTTGCTGTACAAAAATGGCAGCAATATCTTGCTAGCCAGAAATTTGTCATTAGAACGGATCAGCGAAGTCTTAAATGGTTGTTGGAACAGCGAATTACCACTCCCTTCCAGCAACTATGGCTATCTAAACTCATGGGTTACGAGTATGAAATCCAGTATAAAAAGGGGAAGGAAAATATGGCGGCCGATGCCCTGTCCAGAGTTTCCAGCGCTGAGGTGCTTCTGATGGCAGTATCATCCGTGCAGTCTGATCTGCTGACTGCCGTCAAGGCTAGCTACGCCTTAGATCCCGTCCTACAGGCTTACGCTCAGGGCACAACTGATCCTAAGAGCAGGTACAGTGTTATTGACGGATTTCTACGAAGAAAAGGAAGACTTGTTGTCGGGCCAGATTTGGAGTTGCGGACAACTATCCTCAATTGGGTGCACAATTCTCCTACTGGAGGTCATGCTGGCCGTGACGCCACCCTTAAGAAAATCCAACAGCTGTTCTACTGGAAGGGTCTTACACGGGATGTACAAGCTCATGTGCGACAATGTACAATTTGTCAGGCTTGTAAGGCTGAGTCTGTAGCTTCCCCGGGTTTACTATAGCCACTTCCAATTCCTCAGGGTGTGTGGCAAGACATCTCAATGGACTTCATTGAGGGCCTGCCGAAGTCTTTTGGTGCTCATGTTATCTGGGTAGTGGTTGATAGACTGAGTAAGTTTGCTTACTTTATACTTCTATCACACCCTTACACGACAGTGGATGTTGCTCAGGCGTATCTCGGCAATATTTTTAAAATTCATGGGTGGCCTAAGAGTATAGTGAGTGACAGAGACTCCATCTTCCTCAGTCAGTTTTGGCAAGCGCTTTTTATCATTCAAGGCACCTCACTGATGTTATCTTCAGCATACCATCCTCAGACTCATGGACAGACTGAGGTTCTCAACAGAACTTTAGAAATGTACCTGCGTTGCATGACATCTGAAGACCCTAAGGATTGGAGTAAGTACCTTCCAGTGGCGCAATGGTGGTACAACACCAACTTTCACACAGCTGCCCAGCTTACTCCATATGAAGTCATGTTTAATCAGCCCCCTCCTCTCCATCTCCCTTACCTGCCAGGAGAGTCCAAGAATGCATTGGTGGATAGGACATTACAGCGCAGGGAGGCCATGATTAACATGCTCCGATTCCACTTGTTGCGAGCTGAATACAGAATGAAGGTGTATGCTGACCAACATAGGAGTGAGCGTTCATTTGCGGTGGGTGACTGGGTCTGGTTGAAGCTTCAACCATACCGACAAAGTTCAATTCATCGGAGATTTAATGACAAACTCGGTCCTAAGTACTTTGGGCCTTTTCCGGTGCAAGCTAAAATTGGCAAGGTGGCTTACTCTCTCAAGGTACCGGCGTCAGCTCGCATCCACCATACTTTTCACGTATCCCAGCTCAAGGCTTTCCATAGTGTTCCCCCGATTCAACCCTTGATACCTTCGGGGGTCCAGCTGTTGCCTTCTGTTACTGTCTATAAACCGGCCGCTATACTGGACAAGAGGGTCTTAAAGCGCAACAGAACATCCCTTTCACAGTATCTAATCCTATGGGAGGGACTGTCGGAGTCTGAGGCCTCATGGGAAAGTGAGGACGTAGTTCATCAGCAGTATCCGGAGTTCATGTCTGCTCAGCAACTTTAATCAGACTTGAGGGCAAGTCTGTTCTGAAGGAAGGGGTAATGTTGTGGGAGATATTTGAAATATAGGCTGAGTTGGTTAGGCGGGACTAGCATGTGGGGAAAAAAGTTGTTATTTGGCAGGTTGTTATTTCCTAGCTATTCTGTTGCTATTCTGTTGAGAGATGCTTCCTTTATATTGGGGAAGTTTGATTGTAATAAGGCAGCTTGGAATACAATCTCTCTCTCATTGCCTCATATTCTCTCTGTTTCTCATTAGCAAGTGCTGATCATAATCTCGAGGGTAATTCTTCCTTGTTCCCTCCTGGTTACTTGATCAGCATGATGCTGTGTAGCATGTTTGTATATCTTGATGCATTTACAATTTCTGGCTTACTATCTGATTCAATATTTTTTTTTGCCCTGCTACTTTTGTTGCTACTATTATTATATAGTTACTGCCTGCTAGGACAGGACTTGTGTATTTATTACAATAGGATCCTGTTAGTAATTCAGGAGCATTTCCGTCTTCCCCTTTTGCAACTACTAGACAAGCCAACATGTACTTATTACTAATTCAAGTGCTTATCAACTAGAGACAGAACTCAGTTTCATCAAAACTTGTGTTTATAATTTGGTATGTTGTGGCAAGAGAAGAATGTCTTTGTGTTGGTTTACTTTATACTATTCAGTGGCACACTGCACACATTGTATGATTGTAATGTGGTATGTTTCATGCAGATTGGTTGCAGTGGATCCATGCCTTTGTTTAGCATCTCTAAATTTCTCTAGTTCCATTACTATTAGTACTATGGCGTTCTGTGTTAATCAGATTGCGAAACCTTTAATGAAATGTTCATTTGTAAGCCTTGTCTTCACTTTATTTCCTACGGTCTTGCTTTCCTTTTGGGTCGTAAGCAAAATCACCCCGGATTGGGGGGTTGGATGAGTGCCAGTTCTCAAGTACCAGAAGTCATAAATGAATGGAAAAGGGAATTGTTTCAGCTTCATAGGCTTGTTCTCTTATGTTAACCTTGGTTTTTGTGCTGAAATGACTTTTTGGGGACTCCAGCAGTAAATCATACTACTGTATGTCAAAAATGTTTACACGTTTTTTAAAGTAAAAATTTCCCTGAAATGGTGTTTGAGTAAAGATTATTGTATAATAGAGCTAGGTCGTCTTACTGCATGTTGGATGCCCATCTTCCTAGATATTCATTGAGTGTACACAATCAGCTTGAGGTTCTCCTTGGTACCTAACCCTAGTAGGATGTGGTTACGGATTCTTTTACTCAATGGATGCATGAATACTTCTCTTGTATACTATATATGTACTTATTGGATTTTATTGTCTACTTTTGACAACATTTGCAGATATCCTGCTCTTAACGCGATCCTTCGTGCAATTGAAGCCCTTTCTGTAATTGATGATCATTCAAAAGAAATATGTTCAAACAAGGAGCTGTTTCTGATGTGTATTGATCTGGTCAAAATCCCTGACAAGATTGAGGTTTGTCAAATCTTTTTATTTCCTTCTCAAAAAAAAAAAGAAAAAAAAAAAGAAACAAAATCATGGAGCATGATAACATCTTGGTCTATAATGCAATGGCAGCTTGAAATCCTGGCAGAGTTTCAATTTTCAATTCTTTCTTAAGGTTCCTTTTCTTAAATTTGGTTTTGATTTCAATATAACTGTGTCCTTTGTTTCTGCTCCCATTTCTTTCTGAACTCCTTGGTCAGTGCTTTATATCCTACATGCTTCCTGTTGCTGGAATTCAGGTCGAGCCAAAAAAATTTCAACAGTATCAGCCCTTCTGCTTATGAACAAAACTGAAATAAATTGGATGGCTGCATAATTAAGAACTGCCAAGAAGTTATCTGATTTTGGCAGTGGAGAGTGAGCCTGCCATTACTGGGTTTATGCCGTTGTGAGTTGTTGAACTGAGAACCAGTGTTTTAGATGCTAAGCATTTTTATAATTGACCTTTGTTTGTATACTAGCATAAGAGACATCTTGACCTGTAACTTGGGACTTACTAGTCCATTGGTAGCTTTCCATTGGTCAGTATTCGCAACGATTGGTTTCATAATTAATTTGTTGTAAGCTAAAGAATGTTTATTTACTTTTCCTTATCATTTCTGGTTCATGAGTGATGGAATCACTTGTTAATGCTTGAGTGTCTCATCTTTTTCAGATCTCTGGTTCCTGTGTAACTGCGGCAGTTTTGATTGCAAATATTCTTGCTGATGCTCCTGATCTAGCATTGGATATATCAAATGGTGAATCTCGAGTCTTTATTTTGTTCTTGATGTTATTTCATTCCTTTCTGAAAAAGAGGTGTAAAAGCTTCCCCAACTGTCTTAACTGTTTGATGTTCAGAATCCGATGTCCCTTCCAAGCTAATAATTCAAAGACATTCTGGTCATATATACCTAAAGAAAGGACAAGAGAACAATGTTGCCTAGCACCTTTCTTTTTTTTTTTTTTTTAATTTTTACAACTGACAGCAATATGTAGGGGTTCTATCACAAATTGGCCCATAATTTGTGCATGCAGATTTTCTTTTCTTGCAGTCTCTCTTGGATCTGTTCCCTTTTACATCAGATGAATTTGAGGCAAGAAATGCATTGTGGAGCATTCTAGCAAGACTTCTGCTTCACGTACAAGAAAGTGAGAAAGGCCCTTCAAGTCTCAGCCAAGTTGTTCAAACACTCGCAACCAGGTCAGAATTGATAGAGGATGTTCTCCTAGATGGCGAGGGAGGTGCATTCTCTGAAAACCATGAGAAGCTTATCACTTCTGGAGCAAAACTGAGCTCAAGAGCTATTGCAGTATCCTTAATTCTCAAATTGTATCTCTGGACATCATTCACTGCACTTGCACACACTGAAATATTCTGAACAAAATGTTACAGTTTCTTAAATTTGTCTTCCCTTAATGTGTGGAACAGATTAAACGGATTGTCAGTATTTTAAATAAGTGGAATGTGGTAAAGGTTGATCTGTCTGTAGAGCAAAATGACCATCCTGTAGAGGCCAATCATGCAGATGACAGAGATATCCAGAAATTACTCGATTGCTGTCTCAAACATGCAAGCTAGGTAAGCATTTAATGCCCTTCTTATTCTTCTCCTGGGCTTCTAGGAAGACTTTCCATTTCATATCAGTGTACCGTAGATGTCTTCTTGTTTCAATAATTGATGATGGCTTCTGTGAGCACTTGATGATATTTCCTGCATATCGGATTGCTAATTTATGAGCTAGCCTGGTGTTTGGATGATGAATTATTGTGTTTACTTTGTTCAGCAATAACAAAACCATACCATGTCGTGACTCGTTAACGTCTAGGCTTTCCCATCTGATAGCTAACTCTATTAGGGATTGAACTTAGAGCTGTTCTGGTACTCTGGCCAAAAGCTTTTACTTTTAGAGATGTGGGGTAAAAGTTTCCAAGATTCTTTATTAAAATTATTATTTCCTGTGCAGGCTGTGCTTCCTTCATCTTCCATTAAACTATCCAGGCATAGTAATGTGGATTAGTGCCCTAACTGTCATGGATCTGCTGTGCATTGGTTTGTGAGGGTGTGAGTAGGGAAGTTTCTCAAGCAGAAGTGTACAGACTCTTTTTCCTCTACTCAGCAGTTATGACTTATGAGGCACAATGGGAAAACCTACTCTGCCATGCATTAGCTCTATCGTTGTTGTTTTTGACAGTTTGATTTGGCATGTTCACCAACCAATTATGATTCACTGTGCCCATCAGACTGTGTTAGCTTGACCATTAGCAGTATATATACTATATAGTGAAGCCACAACTTCTTTCTTAGCAGCTTGGTATTGGACCATCATTTCTGTGAAAATGTACAATGCCTAGTTACAAAAGTTCATGAAATGGAGTTCGTAATTCCTTTGTATTGACAATATTTTTTCTGGGTTTCCATTGTTGATCAACTTGAGAGTTGAGAGTTTTCTATCCCTGCCTATATTAGGTGTGTGTTGCTGGTTCATCATCACTTTACCACAACCTGGAAGTTGGGACTTGGGATTTCTTTGGTGGTTCCTCTTAAACGCCTAAACGGCTGCATGCTCTCTATACCTGGTTAAGGTTTCTTTGATTAAACTTGTGTTTTGGAATTTAATCTAAGTATGCTTTTAAGTCCACATGAAGTGCTTCCTGGCATAACAGATTTTCTAATGTCACAGATCTCTAGGTTGAAGTTGATTTTTGAATTCTGTTGCCATTCAGGATCTTATCACAGAATGATAACTTCTGGCTTCAATAGTCTGGTATATGAGAATCAAAATGGCTAGTGCCTAGTGGGAAAGTTCTTCCGGGAGCATGGATTCTGCTAACTGATGGAACTACAGCAGACATGGCATGTAATTCAGCTGGACTATGCTACGTCTGTGGCCAAAAAATGCTGTCTTATCAAGTTGATAAGGAGTTCCTGGAGCTATGAACCCGTGATGAATGATGATGTAGTGATGTTTAGCTCTGATGAACATTCACTTGTTGCAATATGAGGGGAATGAATTCTATTGACTTACCTTAGTGAGTCCTACATTGTCGGGCGACAATATTATTGTGGAAACTATTTTTCGGTGTATGCTGGATGAGAGCTTATAGAAAATGTCAAAAATAGCCCTCCACTTGGAAACTTGTCACCCACCAAACTTTTCAATCTCCTCCTATCTTTACCATTTTTGCTCAAATGGCAACCCATTCAACCTACCAGTTGTTCACTGTCAATATAGTAATTATTACTCATATCTACCCGTTGTTTACTCCCAATAATATAATTGTTCACTCATACCTACCTGTTGTTCACTCAAATAATATAATTGTTCACTCATATCTACCGGGGGCACATGCTCTAAATGCATGTAGTATGTATTGCTAAATGCCGAACCTCAATTTTCAAACTCTTTGTTTGAGAAATGGCAATAAGATTTGCGATGGAGTCGGTGTTTTTGGAGAGATTTCCTGGGTCTAGTGATGAAGATGCCATGAAAGAGTTTTTGGGCAGCCTCAAGGAAATGTATATTGGATGATGCTAGACGTGAAGCCAACACAGTAGCACATAACTTGGCAAGTCATTCCTTTGGGAAGGGAGCATGTCAAAGTGGGGATGGTAGGTAGTGAAGTACAATTCTATGTTTTCATGGATTGTTTAACCATTTGAGATTGAAGAAAACTCCCCCAAGCCCATTTCAGAAATCATCAATAATAACCAGTTGGTTTACTTCTTCGGAGCCATCTTTGAGAGTAAACTGGAGCCAATTGCATTGGAAGAAGATGCTGCACGGCACAAGTGAAGGATGACTGAGATGAGGTTTGCTTGACTTGCTTCATCTACTTGCACCTCATCTAGTAGGCAATAATAAGTTTGAGTTCAAGGACAATTCAAACAACACCAGACTTGCTGATTAGTTTTAAGACTTGGGGGCGGGGGCGTTGGTGTTAATTAGGGACCTGGGGTGGCACATATTTACTTGCCTCTTTGTGCTGCTGCCCATGTTTAAGGTTTAATGAAACAGAATTTAGAATGACAAATTTAGAGAGATAGGTAAATAGCTCATTATCATAGGAGATTAGGATAGTGGTAGGGAAGAACCCAAGGGGTTGGGGGAAGTAGAATTTAGTAGGGGTTCCAAAACCGGTTAACTGCACTTTCGGTTAACCGCATATGTGGTTTAAGAATTTTGTAAACCTAAATCTAAACCGCATTATGCGTTTAACCGGTTTTCCAAAATCCAAAATGAGACCGAAACCGTTTATAACATTGTTAAACTGAAACTGCAAAACTCAAAAATCCCACCGGTTAACCGATTTGGTTTCACTGGTTTTCGGTTTCGGTTTCTTATGGACCCTAAAATTTAGGGCAACAAATTATAAAAATTTAAGCGATTATTAAGTGAGGTAGGGAGAGGGAGGGAGGGGGTGGGGAAGAGGTGGTTGAGAAGGGGTAGCATTGATAATGGATTAATTCTACGTAACCTCCTCTTCTTCTTCTTCAATTCCGTCATGTAGGATTTAATATATGCATCCTTGGTTCGTTATATATGTAATCCATGTATATTAATATGGCAATCCATGTTTATTTTTTTTCGTTATGGAGTACTCTTGATGAAGACATAAAAAATTTAATAATATGTCATAGACAACGTTGTTGGAATATAATGTAATTTGTTTGGATAAGTAGATATAAAATCAATAGCTACGTATGACACAATACCAAAAACTTCAATCCATAGAATAAAACACTCTAAAAGTCCTCAATATATGATAACCCATGACAATACACTGACTACATCCATGGTTAGTGATATATGTTATCCATGGATACTATTATAAAATCCGTGATTGTTTAGGTTTGTGATATGAGGCCGGGGCATACAAAATCTGTAAGCTTACATTATTAATTATTAATTATTTATTTTTTATGTTTCAATTTTACAATTCCAACAATTAAATACTTATTTTAACCCTTATTGCATAATGCTAAACTATCTAGTTATTTACGCAAGACTAGTAAGTTTTGATTGTAAACAATTGTTTCTAGTATGGATAAGTTATGAAGGAACGACAACAACAAAACCAACAAGAAAAAAAAAATACTGTACAAGATTCATGAAATTTAGCACCAATCTCAATTGTAATTTCATCTTGTATGAGTAGGAGAGACATACAAAATCTGTAAGCTTACATTATTCATTTTTACGGGCAGTAATTACAATAATACAGAAGACGATTGTGATAATTAATTGCATGGTTTGGAGCAAGACCAATGCAAAATTATGAAAAAAAATGGATGGTTTAGTATGAGTAATACAGTTGTGAGTAGGATTAAGAGATGAGAGAGATGGCAGCAGTAGTGAGATCATCAGCTAAAATCCTGTTGGCGGCTTCGGTAGGATGAAAGCCATCCCAGAAGACATACTCTGAAGCATTTTTGCAGGTTCCAAACGATGCTTCGTTGCACAGATACGATGTCTCTACTAATCCTGTTCCACAGCATGCCTTTCTTGCTTCAATAAACCCTGCATTTTCATCATCAGCTTTCACCACTTGTATTCTATGCTTACCATCAAATAAAATAATATCATTGTGGGGGATTGAGCTTTAGAAATTACCATTTTCTTTAGGCTTGGTGATCAACTCGTAAAGAGGCTGGTATATGTCAAACACCACTATAGTGAGATTAGTGAGCTGTTTCTGGAGCTTCAGTGCTGTCTCGTTGAGCTGTTTGTTGAAGTAACGCGCGTCTATGTTGATCCTTTCTACGCACTCTTGGCTGCCTTCTCCGAATATAGTGATTGCTGCTGGTAGGCATCCCAATGGTGGCAGCGACGTCACCCCTATCTTCCTTGCTCCTACCCAATACAATTTCTGCCCATCACAAACAAGTTTTTGGTGAATGCCAACTCTAGCAAGTCAGTCGTAGGAGAATGTGATACGCAGAGACTCAGGTAAAGAGAAGAAACCTGAACAAAATCAGAAAATTTTTGGACAAGAATGATGGAGAATTCCTGAGGGGAGTAAAGCTTGTAGACAAGAGGGTTGATGTAGTAATTCTGAAGGAAATCACTGCTTCCAGCACTAATTATATATATTCCTCCTTGGATTATTGACGTCGCGTTATTTATTCCTGCAATTAACTCTAGTCTCTTCTGGTATTCCATCAAGTAGAACAGTTGCTGGCTCAAAGGAATTGTGCTCTTCAACAATTCAAAAGACAAAATTGTTAAGTTGCCTCTTCATTTTTGTCAGGAAACCAGAAAATTAATGTTTTAAGTTGGTTTTGACTCAGAAACATACGAGGGACAATACAAAATTAGATTACAAGACTAATAATAAAGAGAGTAGAGTTAGGGGGTTGAGAATATAAATTCAACTTACATATAGCTCAGCTGTACCCTCATGATACCCGGATGAAGCAGAAGCAAAATTTGCTCCAATCAGGAGGTTGTCTCCCGTCTCCTCTACACTCAGGTATGCTGCTTGGTATGAACTAAATCCGATGGTTTCAGCTGCATTTTTTATTACAGTTCAATAATCACACAGAAGTTTAACATACATTTCTTTTTTGTTTAATAAAAACACTCGGCACATATTTAAAAAAATTCTTTCTCCTTTGATGCAAACCATTTATTGTAATGGTATCCAAAAAAAATAAACCCCCATCTATTGTAGGTTATCTTTAATACAAAAAAGTAATACAATCCTTTGAAGGTGAAAAAGCTCCAAATATTAGCAATTAAGACCTTTTCCTCACATGTCAATTTTTGTATACAACAATTATATTTTGGGACCCAGTAACTGTGGGTACCTCCTTCTACCCGACCTTGGAAAAACGGGTATGGGTACTACTTTTTAAAAAAATCCGGGTACGGTCGGGTACGGGTACAGAGGAGGACCCGGTGAGTACCGACCCAACCCGACCTGCACTTAAAAAACCCACAATATGCTCGCATATGCAGTCTATACTCCACGTCCAATTGGACTTAACCCTGTTTGTTTCACGCTTTCAACCCATACTTTTGAAAAAAAACCATGAAAACCAATATTAATTATTATTGCACTACATCTAAATTCAAAAGTCAGTACACTTCATTCTTCCTTTTTCCATTTGCGCTGTAATCAAGATGCTAGTTTAGGATTCCTTCAAATTTTTCCACTCGCACTTAAAATTGTAGTTGAAGTACCCGATGTTCCATAAATTTGTGCATATGGGTATAAAATGGGTGGTATAATTTAATATTTATTTATACCCGAAAGTACTCATTATACCTGCAAGGCCGGTGAGTACGGATAAGGGTACTAATTTTTTAGTACCCGCTAAATATGGGTAAAGGTAATTAAGGGTATTGGTTTTGAAAATGGGTACGGGTAAGAGTATAACTCTACCGCTCGAACCCGACCCATCGTGATCCCTATTTACTTCTAAATGACAAACGCAAGGAAACACCCAAAAAGGAAGAGAAAAGAGAGAGAGAAAAGAGGGTACCAGTAAAGTCAGTGGCAAGCTTGCCATTGCAAAATCTGCCAGTAGGTTCTTGGGTGACAAAATCTCTTCCATAAGGTGGGAAATTTGACTTCACTATTGTATGCAACTTATTGTTATTCCCAACATCCACCACTGAATCTCCAAACATGAACATCGCTGGCACCAATGGCTGCCCTTTTATTTGCTCCACCACAACAATTATTACACACAATTTAACCAAACCACTCCAATTTCCCATTTTATTTTTCTTTTCTTTTTTTTATGGAGATCAATTTTGCTTCTACTTGTGTTTTCAGGCTGTGGGAGAGGTTTAATGTGTGTGTATGTATATATAGGATCCTTTACACACAGGCTGATTAATCGGTTAGTATTAATTAATTATTTAAGTTATATTGAGGGTGATGTTTTAACTATGAGACTAGAAAATTGTTAAGTACGTTGGAGCATTACAGAAAGGTATTTGATAATTTTCCTGCAAGTAAACTCTAATCAAGGATACTACTCCCTTGTCTTCTGTATGCATTTATACATGCTGAATCTGTTTTTCTTGGTCTTCAACCTTTTCTTTCTTTTTTTTAACACAAATTGTTTCGTAATACAAGTTTATGGGTCCCTCCTTCCGGCAAATGCAAAATCCTTTCAATTCACATCAACAAATTGGTTCAATCCAAATTAACTTATGTTATGTTAATTAGATTAGTCATTTGACAAAATATTCCGAAAGGAAATTTAAAGTACTACATGCAGACTACAGATAAAACAGAAGCGGAAACAGAGGTGAAAGAAATTAGAGTAGACCAAAATCAATGAAATATACACCAATAGTATGTTGGAAACCAAGAATTGGGAGCAAAATCCACAGACGACGGTTGTCAAAATAATTCACCATGAGATAGGAAAGAGTACAACGATCACAATCACAATGTGTGATTCGATCCTCAACAGAGATTACACCTAGGGATGGCAACGGGGCGGATCGGGGACGGGGGAGTATTTCCCCGTCCCCATCCCCACTTCGTGGAATGATTCTTGCCTCATCCCTGTTCCCGCGGATTCCCCATCCCCAATGGGGATCCAACAGAGATTTTTTAAAGCTATCCAAAATCTAACTAAATTTTAATCGGACCCGATTTTTAATTGAACCCGGTTTTTAACCTGTTCAAAATATAACGTATTTAACTTACTCAAGTAATAATACATCAAAATCAAACAATAATACATCAACAAGTGTTATTCAGAAAATCAAATAATAATACATCAACCAAATTACTATTTTATCCTTGCTATTAATCTATATATTGAATTAGAATAAAGGTTATTTGGTAATTTTAAAATTTTCGGGGATGGGGACGGAGAATTTTCTCCGGCGGGGAAAATGTGGACAGGGATGGAAAAACTTTGTCCTCATCCCTGCCCTGTCCCCGAGCGGATTTTGAAAAATCGTCCCCGGCTCTATCCCTAATGGGAGTGGGGATAATTTTCCCCAGAGCGGGGCGAGGCTCCAGCGGGTTCGGGGATTCCCCGCCCCATAATCTTGACAACTCTTTCCATCTTTAATAGCATAGGATTGCAATGGAGATAACTCTCTCCTCCCTCTCTCTTTAAAAAGAAAACAAAACGACACAGAAAAATAAACTGCGGCTAACACAAACCGCGTTAGCAGCACATGGACCATCTCAAGCAAGACACGACCTATATTGGCCTAAAATGTGCAATGTGCTGCTTGAGCTACCTGGACTCCTATGAGGATCTAATGAGCCTTAAAATGCAACATATTCTAATAGCATTAGTAAAGTTCATGCTAAATAGATCAATTGTAGGTTCTTTTTTTGCCAACAATTCAATTGTAGTTGAGTCCATAATCTCTTGATATATCAAATAAACACCATCGTTGTGTCAATGAAGAAATTTACTTAGGTAAAAGAAAAAAAAATTAAAATATAGCAAAATCATGCGGAACTTTAAAATAGAGGAAAAAAGAAGTGTGTTCTTTTATGCTGTGGCGTAAAATTATCTCATTTTATCCCAATTTACCACACCACTTGGCACTTTATCGCACCTTATCTAGCTTACATAATATATATTTAAAAGTGTAGACCTGACAATTCTTGACCCGAACCCGCCCGAAGATTATGGGTATTGAACACGATTTTCTCAATTAAACCTGAAGTAGGTCGAACCCGAAAATTAGCGGGTCAAACCCGACTTGTCCGTTTGACCGGAAAAGTTAATTTTTAAGTTAAACTTTATTAGATTTTGTGACTTTCCATTGAAATTTTAACTATTAAACTATAAGTGCAACTCATTTATTTGTTGTTTCTCTAATTTAAGTTAAAATAGTCATATTAATCTATCGTCACTAGAATATAATCATATTTTATTTTGTATATTGTACAAAAAGTAGTACTTAGAGACCATTTTTTAAAAAGGAAAAACGGGAAAAGGTAGCATCATAACCCGTAACCGAAATACACCCAACTCGCACTTACCCGAACCTGATATATACCTGACCCGAAACCCGCCCGCCTGACCGAATTGACAAGTCTATAAAAATGCAATGATGATTGATGTGATTTATCTTACTCACAATGTCTTATTAAAAATTATAAACTATATATATAAATATGTAAATATATATATATATATTTTAAATGATATGATTAATATGACTTTTATCTCCAAACACTATCCCACTTTCTAACTTAATCCCCATATTTCTCACTTTATCCCACCTTTTCAGCCCATCCTTTATCCCACCACACTAAATCGAAGGACTTAACGTTAAATCGAGCTCCCATATTACGTCACATCTAAACATAGATAGCCTCATGTTTCCTTCCTATTAGCAATAAATTCAAACAATCCTGCTTGCCATTTGTACCGTCAAAATATAACTTTTGGATATGACGACTCAAATAATTGTAAATTCATATCACAATTGGATTCATACAACAAAAATATGAAAAATAATGTATGATTGTGATCGAAATCATTTCTTTTATTTTTTCAAGTGGGTCAAGTTAAAATATTCGGGTGGGATATGACTTTTCTTTCTAAGCCATATCCTACACAACAAATTGGGTACCAAATTAATATGTCCGTGTACTTAGAAAGAAAAAAGGGGAAAAGCAATACCATTTCCAATGTGGCAAGTTGGACATAATCAAAATGCAAAGGGAGCCTATATCAATAACTACCTTTAAACTTTTACAATAAAAAAAACAATTGGCTTATTTTTCTGAAGTTCAAGGAAATGAGCTGTTTTCTTGTTTCTTGTGAATTACACCACCAATTACCAAATGAAAAAAAGTGGAACTTTGGAGTAAGGTATGAGTAAGGGTCTACCTGGAAATCGTGAGCAAATCCTTGTCAAGATGGGAGCACCCTACAACAATTAAATTGGTTTTTATTTGGGCAATTTGTTGCTTTTGGTACAAGAATGAACAGGGCAATTTTGACTAGAAAGATGAGCTTGTATCAATATTCAAAGTGTAGCCCCTTCTAGACTTCTAGTTCATACCAATTGTCAAGACGCGGAAGATTAGTTCAAAGTTCAAACAGAACAAGAAGAGTTACTATATGCAAAAAACCAAAAAAAAAAAAAAAAGTTTCCCTGTACGTTCATTTATCAAATATTGTGTCTCTTGTCTAACTTTTGCAATAAATTTTTTGAATGTTGGAACATATTAAGGTCATGTTCTTTTATCAGGTTATATTTGAGTTAAGTTAGTTGTTGGGTGTAAATATTTTATTAATAAAATTTGAATATTTTGGGAAAAAAATGAACAAGTTATAAATGTTGCAGAAAATTGATTGATTTGAGATTAAAATAATATTATTTGAACTAGACCTCAACCTGTGCAATGCACGAAGCAAGGGCGGATCCATGTGTGCAGGTGTGGTGTCAATTGACACCACTGATTTTTTTTTTTTAAAAAAAATTGTTTAGGAAAAAGAAGGAAAACATTTAGCTTATATATGATTTGACACCAAACAAAATCATAAAAATGTAGATAGTCCGCTGGTGTCTGTCTTTACGCGTGTGGGAACTGATGCGTGACCCAAGGGTAACAGGTTTGACACCTATTGGCTACATTTCTCTTGTTTTGTTTTTATGTTTAATAACAGCTGCAGACCTGCAGTTACTTATAAACTAGATAAACTGATAAAGGCTCTTTAATCTCTCTAAACCCTAACTCTATAATTGAATCGTAATTTATGTGAGTCTCTCTCTATTATTTTCTCAAATTACTCTTTCCTCTTTATTAAATTTATTTATTCTCATATCTAGTTGCAATTTATGAATTAGATTTATGTGATTAAGTCAATATAATTAAATTTGGGTTTATTAATTGTTTGTTGTATGTGTATGAATAAGAAAATTTTGTTAAACTATTATTTGTATACTTATAAATTATTATTTACCATTTATTTGAAATTGTTGAGGCTATTAAGTGTTTAAATGAAATTTGTTAATTCCTTAGATTAGATATGGTGTATTTTGTAAAATTGTAGGTGTTTATAATTTTGATTTTTAATTCAGTTTAAGATGGAGAGATATTTTAAGAAAGTGAGTAGCGAATCAACCTCTCATTCTAGCCCCTATTCGGGCACCCCATCCCAAAATTCACAAATGAACCGAGAAAGGGACAGTGTCGATTCATTTCAAACACCGCCAACACCACATCCTGAAGCCAATATAAACCCTTTTGATTCTACCGGGAGAAGTCGTGTTGATCTAAGTGCTCTTCCATATGATCCAGGGCAAAGAAAACTGATTTCGCATTATCACTCAAATGACCATTATAGTGTTTTGTTAGGATTCTCAGGGCGTAGTTAGCAGACAAACAATAATAAGGGCGAAAAATAAATAAAGATTCGACACAAGGAATTAACGTGGAAAAACCCAAACCGGGAAAAAACCACGAATGATGCACTATCAGAGGATTACAATGATGTTTCGAGATTCCTGCACCTCCACAATCTCTCACAACCTCCCTAGAGTTACAACCTGATAACTCAACACTCACAGATGAGCCTCACACAACTTCCTCAGGGACACAGAGATTACAGGTCAATCTCTTGTGGTATAAGATGAAACACTCTCAATTGCTGTACAAATAAACCTAGCACCTAGGTTCTATTTATAGTACAAGGCTGACACAATTTTAGGATTAATAGAGTCCCTACAAAGAAAGGAATTACAAAAAGAAGTGGAACAAATCAACAACTGATTCCCACTCAAACTCTTCTACCTTGCTCCCCAAGAGATAGAGACCAACCCAAAATTGGTCTCCACATTCAACCCAACAATCTCCCACTTGGAGACCAATTGTAAACGCAGCCTTCGTCGATTATCATCAATCACCACTTCAACACCTTCTCGAATCCTTTAGTGCATCCATCTCGATCTTGTTCAGCAAAGATCAACAGAGGTCCCAGTTGACCTCGCATCAACTCCTCTTTTAGCAACAGGCTCCCACTTGAACTGATCACGCCCCTGCAACTTCGACATACGCATCATCGTCAACAACTTAGGGGAATTTTGGATTGGGATTTTACCTCGTGTTGAACTTGTCGCATTCTCGTGCAGGTTAGATGCGTTCCTCGGCTGACCATTCGTTCCCGTAGCCTCGACCGGAAACCTCCTCGTTTCTGGTACCCTTCTCTCATCAGAGAAGCTAACACGCCTTTGACGAGCATGAACCGGCATGTTAGAGTTATCAATGACAGAATATAGTTTCCCCTCTTCCCTGCCATTTGCAATTATCAGAGATCCTTTCGTTACTCTCCAATGACCATCTTCAAATCCCGTCGTGAACCCCTCCTCATCCAGTTGACTCACAGATACAAGGTTCTTGGTCAGACCCGGGACATACCGAACATTCTTCAACCTCCAAGTTCCACCCTTAGAAGTTTTAATGTTCACATCACCTCTTCCTAGCACCTTTAGGTTGTGACCGTTTGCAAGCCTAACCCTGCCAAACCTCCCACTCACAAAATTGCTAAAGGCCTCCTTGCTAGACGAAGAGTGAAACGAAGCACCCGAATCTATCACCCAACCCCCTTCTAACTTGTCAACACAAACAGTTAGGGCATCACCAAAATCCTCAACAGAATATACAGAGTCCTGGTCATTATGGCTGCTCTTCTTAGGTTTGGGACAATCCCTACGAAAATGACCTCTATCACCACAGTTCCAACACAACACTTGCTCCATGTTTCGACCTCTAGATTTTGATCAACCCCGACCCGAACTCCCACTATTCCTCCTACCCCGATACCAAAGCATCCCCAAGACACGGACATCGGAATCTTTCCTGCGAATACTTTCATTCAGGACAAAGTCTCTAATTTCCCCAAACTTCAATTTCTCATCCTTCTTAGTTGAAGAAGTTACAGAAGTCACGAAATTTTCCCAAGACTTAGGTAGGGTAGCCAATAGTATATTAGCATTCATCTCATCGTCGAACTTAAATCCCACAGAGGTTAATTTTGATAGTATTATATTCAACTCATTCATACTATCATGCATATCACCAGACCCATGTATCTTAAATTCAAACAAACGACGTAACACATATACCTTGTTCACCGCCGAAGGTTTCTCATATGTGTTTTGCAAGGCCTCGAGCAGGTCTTTTGTCGTTTTCTGATCTTTGACGTTGAAAGCCACGTTCCGAGCTAGCGTCAGCCTGACCGTACTGAATGCCTGACCATCAAGCTCTTCCCAATCCTTCTGTTCCATCTCTTTTGGCTTATCACCCATCGCAAGATGCAACTTTTGCTGGTGGAGCACATCCTCAACGCAAATCCTCCACCATGCGTAGCCTTTCCCATCGAATTCCGGAATCTTCACAATAGCGCCCGCCATTGCTTCTCAGTCTGCAGATCAACCACGCTCCAACCAAAGCTCTGATACCACTTGTTAGGATTCTCAGGGCGTAGTTAGCAGACAAACAATAATAAGGGCGAAAAATAAATAAAGATTCGACACAAGGAATTAACGTGGAAAAACCCAAACCGGGAAAAAACCACGAACGATGCACTATCAGAGGATTACAACAGTGTTTCAGAGATTCCCAGACCTCCACAATCTCTCACAACCTCCCTAGAGTTACAACCTGAGAACTCAACACTCACAGATGAGCCTCACACAACTTCCTCAGGGACACAGAGATTACAGGTCAATCTCTTGTGGTATAAGATGAAACACTCTCAATTGCTGTACAAATAAACCTAGCACCTAGGTTCTATTTATAGTACAAGGCTGACACAATTTTAGGATTAATTGAGTCCCTACAGCAAAGGAATTACAAAAAAAGAAGTGGAACAAATCAACAATCTGATTCCCACTCAAACTCTTCTACCTTGCTCCCCAAGAGATAGAGACCACCCCAAAATTGGTCTCCACATTCAACCCAACATGTTTATTTGTGACCCAAGGGTAACAGGTTTGACACCTATTGGCTACGTTTCCTCTTGTTTTGTTTTTATGTTTAATAACAGCTGCAGACCTGCAGTTACTTATAAACTAGATAAACTGATAAAGGCTCTTTAATCTCTCTAAACCCTAACTCCATAATTGAATCGTAATTTATGTGAGTCTCTCTCTATTATTTTCTCAAATTACTCTTTCCTCTTTATTAAATTTATTTATTCTCATATCTAGTTGCAATTTATGAATTAGATTTATGTGATTAAGTCAATATGATTAAATTTGGGTTTATTAATTGTTTGTTGTATGTGTATGAATAAGCAAATTTTGTTAAACTATTATTTGTATACTTATAAATTATTATTTACCATTTATTTGAAATTGTTGAGGCTATTAAGTGTTTGAATGAAATTTGTTAATTCATTAGATTAGATATGGTGTATTTTGTAAAATTGTAGGTGTTTATAATTTTGATTTTTAATTCAGTTTAAGATGGAGAGATATTTTAAGAAAGTGAGTAGGGAATCAACCTCTCATTCTAGCCCCTATTCGGGCACCCCATCCCAAAATTCACAAATGAACCGAGAAAGGGACAGTGTCGATTCATTTCAAACACCGCCAACACCACATCCTGAAGCCAATATAAACCCTTTTGATTCTACCGGGAGAAGTCGTGTTGATCTAAGTGCTCTTCCATATGATCCAGGGCAAAGAAAACTGATTTCGCATTATCACTCAAATGACCATTATAGTGTTTATTTGTGACCCAAGGGTAACAGGTTTCAGACCTATTGGCTACGTTTCCTCTTGTTTTGTTTTTATGTTTAATAACAGCTGCAGACCTGCAGTTACTTATAAACTAGATAAACTGATAAAGGCTCTTTAATCTCTCTAAACCCTAACTCCATAATTGAATCGTAATTTATGTGAGTCTCTCTCTATTATTTTCTCAAATTACTCTTTCCTCTTTATTAAATTTATTTATTCTCATATCTAGTTGCAATTTATGAATTAGATTTATGTGATTAAGTCAATATGATTAAATTTGGGTTTATTAATTGTTTGTTGTATGTGTATGAATAAGCAAATTTTGTTAAACTATTATTTGTATACTTATAAATTATTATTTACCATTTATTTGAAATTGTTGAGGCTATTAAGTGTTTGAATGAAATTTGTTAATTCATTAGATTAGATATGGTGTATTTTGTAAAATTGTAGGTGTTTATAATTTTGATTTTTAATTCAGTTTAAGATGGAGAGATATTTTAAGAAAGTGAGTAGGGAATCAACCTCTCATTCTAGCCCCTATTCGGGCACCCCATCCCAAAATAGCATGCACTCTTCGTCTAATTTGCGACTGTTGCTACTCCCCAACTGCAACAACAAAGTGATTAGTTATGTTCATGCTATATTTGAAACCACACCGCATGTAAACCTAAATGTGAAAGTCATTTTACATGTAAGGCAATAATATCTAAAATTCATCAACACTTAAAAGTTAAAACCCCAAATCTTGATTTCCAATCTGGCATGCCTTTATAAATCATAATTCTAACAGACAGATCATAAACATTCAATGCTACACAAAAAATAAAAAGCTGCTAAGCGTCATAACACTCTAATTTGTACTGAAGACCAGCCACAACTCCACCTAAATTAAAGATTTAGTTAGGCTTAACATTGCAGTTCACAACACACTGCTAGTAATTCTTCATCCAACTCAAGAAAATGTAATCCAACACAGAATCCTACTCATTCATGTATCAATAACCCCCAACAAAAAAAGAGGAAAAAGTAAAAGAAAGGTGAACTACACACTCATATAACACAACACAATGCAGAATGTGATAAAATCACCCAAAAAAAGATTTATTGGGAAAAAGGTTTATGGAGACTCAATGAGTTGGGAACTGATAAAAGACGTTTAATGGGATTTGACAGATGTAACTGTTTTTCTGCTCTTTTCAATATCTCAATTTCATGCAATGCACGGTATTTAACAAAGTAGATAATAATATTAAAGAAAAGGAAATTCTACTTCAATAAAATCAAGAATTATTCACTTATACTTTTTCAAAAAAAAAAAAATTATGCACTTATACATCATATCATATCTATATAGTGCCATCACGATTTGTTTACCCTTATTACAGTTAGAGTTTTTTGGTGCCAATAGAAATTACAAAGTGTGAGAAATGTATACGACCATTATGATTCACTTACCCTTGTTACAAATTCAGTTCTTCTGTAACAATAGAAATTACAAAGTCCAAGGCTAGCTATGTGCCTCGCAACAACTTGAACAAAGTCACAGCCCATCTTCCAACTTGATCGACTACACCAAATAATGAGAAGAAGAAATAGTAAAATCTCAAATTTAAACAAACAACATGGAATGTTTTTCATCTTTTTGTTTTTTTTTTTTGCAAACCGAATAAAAGAAAATTGTAATATTCATTCATCAAATCCATTTTGCCAGTTTCAATACAATCAATAGTCCACATGAAAATCATTAGACAACTCAAAGAAGTTTGGCTTCTTGGGCTCTAATTTGCAATTTTGTGAGCTAGCTGCTAGGTTCAATTGTCTTCAGTGCATTCATAACCCATTGTGCATCACTTTGCATAACATCCTATCCAGTTTATCTCTTTCATCCTGCTGAATTTCCATTAAAATTGTCCATCATCCGGAATTCATAACATTAAGTCAGTTTATACGCCATTAAGTCATACCATTATAAACTTACAACAATTATCACTTCTTCCCCATTGATCTCATTAACCTCTTTGAACCCTAGTTGTACAATTTCATAAATCAAAGCCTCCACTTGTGCATACAGTTGTTAATTCTTGAGGGTCATTTAGGCATAAAATTTAATCCAATTTAATCAGAAGACCAAAGATTGCCAATCTCATAACCTGTTAATAAGAAGATCCAAAATCCCAAATTTAAAAAAAATAAATAAAAACTAACTATTCCCAAGTCTCATTTTATCCCCAGAAATCCAAATTAAACGTACCTTAAATCCCTTAAAAAACTAAATAAAGACTCAAAGAGTCTCCTATTTTGGTGTAATTATTTTAAGGGGCTCTTATTTTCACAAAATGCTTCCTTGTGCCTTCTATTTTGCAGTAATAATTATTAGGGCCTCCTTTTTTAGCAGAAACCTACTACAAGGTGCAAAAAACTTTTATATTTATAGAGAAGGGTCTTAAACAGGGACCTTTTTGCAAATATCTAATTTTTTGAGGTTTTTATGCAAACAAGCTCAAATAAACACTCTTAACTCTTTTATAATGACTTTAATGGTACTAATTATCACAATCTACTACTTATACCTTAAATATTATATTTTCTGTGGTTATAGGCCCACCATGCTTAGCAAAATTAATTAAACTTAATTAGTGAGTTTCGTACCTGAACTTATTTGCGTTGATCTGGCGTTCTTCAGCTTCCAGTTTACAGAGATGGATAATCTCAACCCTGCCAACCTTAGAACAAGCACATCACAGATCTGTTTCGTTTCCTACCTCAGACCGTAGTCACTAATTCAGTTTATTTAGTTTTTAAAGGATAGTGGAACTTTAACCAAGAAATTATAATATTTAAAGCATAAGGTTCGATTGGATAACATTCCCTACTGGGAAACTTCTTTTATTGAAAGCTTGAAAATGGAAATATTACAATGGAAATGCTTAATGAGAATTAGACTCCTAAGATCATTAGAGAAGCTTGCTGATGGAGAAATAGTGACTCCCATTTCTCTCTTTGCTCAAAACTTACTCAAATGACCGTGCCTTCAACACACACTTACTTCCCCTTTTATAGAGGAGCTTCACACACCTTGGATACCCTAGTGGCTTTAGTGAATCAGTACCATTATTACAGATATAGATATCTACAGTACAAACACGTGGCTCTTACAGACTCAATAGTACAAACTTTAAATAACAACCACTCTTTTTTATTAGTGGTACCACAATAGCTTGCAGGTCATAATGCTTGTGGGGCTGCCAAAGATGTTCTATGCTCTCAAGTTGTACAGATTGAAATCTTCTCCCTTATCCTGCTCCAATGGATTGTATTTATCAAAGAGCTCTTGAAGATAAGATTTTCCTTCTGCGAATAAGAATTCTCCAGCTCTGATTTTTAACAAATATTCATATACATCTTCAGATTGAGCTCCGTTAAGATCAATAAGTTGGTCAAACTTCTTTGGATAAGTGAAGGTAGTATTACCACAATGGATAACCCTATATCCTCTATCAATATCCAACCATAGATGATGCATTAACTTGTAAAATCTAGTTGCTCTTGCCTTTGAAGGATGAATTATTTTTTCTCTTCTTTTTGGAAACCACTCTTCTTTTGTAAGATATCCTCCAGATGTATCTTCAACTCTAATCAGATAATGGGCAGGACTGATCTTATCTCCATTGTACTCAATATTAACACATTCATAGAAAGTAATCGGTCATCCTGCAACTTTTCTTACTTCTGGTGAATGGATTTTGCACACCCTTCTAAATACAAATTTCTTGAATTTTGTAAATCTTGGAAATAATGTTACTTCTTGATTAGGGACAACGTGGTCTTCATTAGTCCAAAATTCTCTTACCATACCATATTCCCAAGCCTTCATGATTGGATCATTTGGAGGGGTAGTATTAGGGCAGAAGTGTACTTTTCCCACTCTAGAAAAGCCTAAGAAACTAATATTTTTCCCAAGCTCTCCAAACTTTACGGTTATAATATATCAAGGGATCTATGACTGATGCATACCACTCATGAAACCAATTTTTCTGAGCTTTTCATGTAATAACACTCTGAATATCATAATAACTTTCAAGATAATTAATCTGAAGTTCATCGAGACTAAATTTCTCGGCTATCAGATATTCAACATAACTAAAAATAAACATGCATCTTTTCTTTTTATTTTTTCTAAGATTACTTAGAACAAATCTACCAGGAGGTGACACCCTTCCTAGTAATTTGGGTAACCGGCGTTCTGCTTCATCCACTTGTCGGCGCGAGACATTCACCATGTTGAACTCCATTGGCTAATTCTCGCGTCAGACTGTCTGCTAATGAATTCTTCGAATCCTGCATGTGTTCAATAGAGAAAGATAACTGGTTAAGCCATAATTGCCAACGCAAGAGTCTCTCTTGCGCTTGCATATTTGATAAATTCTTTGTGACAAAGCCAAGTATGCCTTTGCAATCAGTTCGGATTAGAAATTCTTTTGGGGCTAAAAAGATTAAAAACTTTTCAATTTCTCTTATAATAGCAAGAATTTCTTTTTCCATGGTAGTGTAATTGCATTAAGCCTTATTAAAACTTCCACTGCAATATTTACAAAGACGTTCCCCTTCTTTGATTTTGAGTACTGCACTCCAGTGCTCATTGGTAGCATCTGTCTCAAGAACCAAATCATCTTCTTCGTTAGGCAAATTAAGGACATGAAGATTTTGACATAAATTTTTAAGATTCCTTACAAGCAATGAATCATCCAAAGTCCAATTCCACTCAACATCTTTTTTAAGTTTTCTTTGCAAAGCCTTTCTCAACTTTGTTAGATCCTTAATAAAATCTGATGCATAGGTGAGACACCCTAAAAATCTTTCTAGCTGTTTTCTATTCTCAATTTTTTCAGGGAACTTTTCTATTTTTTTTAGGATGTGTTTTTGCAAAATGACTTGTCCAACTTTAATTTATAATCCAAGAAATTCTATTTCTTGGTCAGCATAGACACGCTTGTTTTTTCCAAGGACAACTCCATGATTGGTGCACTTTTGAGTTACTACTAAGAGATCATCCTTGTGTTGTTCTATAGTTTTAGAGAAAAATAAGGATATCATCAATATACACCAAACAACAATGGCTGAAATCTTTGAAGATCTTATCCATTCTCCTTTGGAATATTTGAGGTGCATTCTTAAGACCAAATGGCATGGCCAACCATTCACAATGCCCTTGAGGAGCACTAAAGGCTGTTAAAGGAATGCTTTCTTCGTCCATTTTTATCTGCCAGTACCAATTCTTGCAATCCATTTTAGAGAAGAATAAGGCTCCTTGGATTCTATTGAAGAGAACAGTTTTGTTTGGAATATAGTATCCATCGAAGACTGTGCTATCATTAAGCTTTTTATAGTTGATGATCATTCTAGTTTTTTCCTCTTTTCTCTTCAGCATGATTTCTAACCATGAACGCATGACTTGTATGTCTACTCTTGCTATCCCTCATAAGCTTTTTATCTAAAAGCTCTTTTATCTGTTCCTTAAATTCTTGGATACCTTGGGGTGTATACACCATCTGTTTAACCCTGATAATGGTATTGGGATCTGTTACACTGATAGTAGCGTAGGTTTTATCTTTATCTGAAAATTTTAAAGGGTTGTCAGAATAGAGTTCTTTACATAACTCTTCTTGTTGTTTTTCAATTTGTTCTTTAACAGATAACTTTAGAAGTGAAATAGTCAATGCTACTTCTTTTTGAGTTGGCACTACCTTCTCACCACGCTGGTTGCGCGAAAAATCTATTGTTTGGTGGGTATATGCCTGTTGTAGCTTTTTAATAGGTACTGAGTGACCATTTATTATGAAGATAATTTGTTGAATGGTTTGGGTACAAGGAGAATATAATCTCTGGAAGTTATTTCCAATGATCATATCATGTGATGGTTGGTTTGTCGCCCAAATTATTGGAATTACACACTTGACTCTTTCCATTTCTATAATCAAACCTTCAATAGCTTCACTATGAGTCATAACACTATTATCTGTAATTTTCAATTGTAAAGGATTCTTTGTTGTTTTCCATAAATATTCAGGAAATAGTGTCTTTTTCCCAAAGCATACTGAACATCCACTATCTATGTATGCACATAGTTCATATTTGTCAATTTCTTCAATGCATACTTTTATAGGAATATAGATGCTATTGGGGTTGGTTTTGGTGACCTCATAAATATGCATGTTCAATTCTGGAGCTTCTTTAGCTAGTTCATCCTCATATATAGGTTCACTTATAGTCCTAGTTTTGTTTCCAATGATCTTTCTATCTAGCCTGTATGTTCTATCTAGGCAGGATGTTCTATTTAGACAAGATCTTGCCGAATCGAAACTCATTCTACTCATTTTCGAAGTCATACTTACAACATCACCATCTTTTGATACTAGTTTATCTCTAATCGATGAGCTTTCTCCCCAATCAGATCTAGTACTCATATTCCTTAACAATTGAGGTTTGATGGTGATTTTACCATCTTCATTAACCTTAATAACATATTTTGATTTTAACTAAAAGATGGATTTTTTGTAGATCATATCCTTTTAGATAATTGGAATTACCCAATCACCTTTAACTTCTTCACCATGATTTTCATCATCTACTATGAATTCCTCTTCTTGTAAGTCTCTTAGACTTACTGAATTACCTTCCATCATATTACTAGTATCTTCATAATCGGAATCAGATTCATCATTTATGACGATTTCAACAATACCTTTGTCATTGCTAAAGGCAAGTTCAAAGGCTTCTTCTTCAGTTATTTCGTCATACTCAAGACTTCCTAAAGTTTCTATCAACTTATGATTTTTCTTGTTTTTACACTCATTACCATAGTGACCAACTTCACCACAAGCTCAACATTTACAATTACTTTTGCCTGTGGGGCAATAAGTACTCTTTCTGAAAAATCTTCTTTTCTTTGGGGCTCGTTTGTTGGTATATTGCTTTCTCCTGAGTTTTTCACCTCTTTGTTTATTAAAAGCCTTTTTCTTATAACCTCTTTTTTGTTCAGAGGCTCCCCATCTATGTGGAGTATCCCAACAGAATAGGAATTGTTTCTTCATGGTCTGATGTTTTTTGATATTTAGGCATTGATCAGTGACCCATCTTCTTATAAAGGCACATCTCATACCAAGAGTATCGGTATATTCAGGTTTCTTTTTCAACAATTCTTCAAATTTCTCTTGGATAATGGAATTTATAGGATAAGGTAGTTTATCATAAAACATAGCCAAATTCGTAGGGTTATGGCCAATTTTATAATAAACGTAACTAAACTCATTAATATAATGCTCTAGATATCTCATATCTAGAATTTCTATACTAACAAGTTTTCGATGATATTCTCTTATCTTTTCTTCCATTTCTAGATTAACCCCAATAGACTCCATAGAAATTTCTTTGCATAGGGCTTTTAACATTTCAGTAGGATTTTCTACTGCTCCCAATATAGCTTTAGTCTCTTCAGAACTAGAATCATACCAATCTGCCACTGTTCCTGAAAAACCATGTTCTAAATAATTTGGAAATTTTTCAGATGTCCAGTTGGCATTGAGATTGAGAACACTACTCATACACCTCTTCCAGTGTTCAAATATTTCTTCCCTGTTACGGAGCCCATCTAGATTTAACATGTACCCAGTTTGACTTATGGGAGTAAGACTTACTTCTTCATGAAGAGGTTGATATAAGGTTTTAAAGGAAAATGGCTTAGTTCGTCCAACCGTATTATTTCTTGGTTGGAAATATCTATTATTACTACGGCTAGATTCACCAAAATTTTGAGGTAATGGTATTACATGGACTTGGTTTGTTTCAAGTTCTTCCCCAACTTCATTTTCCTCGGATATTTTGCATAATCTCTCTCTAATCTCGTCTAGAGGTATAGCCTCCATATCTTCTAATTTGATTAAGTTCATTTGTTGGTAGATTTCTTCTTTAATTAGCACATAATTGACATCTTTAATCTCAATATTAACATCCTCTTCTAACAATAGTTGTTTTCGGCAATAACAGTCATAATATTATTAAGAGCTGCTCCTTCTTGTTCTATTTCGAATAACCCATGGAGTTTCTTCAAACTAAGAGTTTGAAGTTCCTTCGTCATCTCTCTCTTGATTATTAGAAGATTCTTGTTCTTCTCTTTTAGCAGCCTCAACAAGTTCTTGTGCTTTTTTCTTAAGAGAATGCAAAGGAAAAAGAACTTTGTTTTGTTGATTTTGGAAAGGATATTTATTTTTATAAGTAGTACTGGGTATTACTTAAACTTTTATACTCAAGCACTCGATCTCTTGAATCGTTTAACAAACTTATATGGGAAGTATGAGCAAACTTGTTTAAAGCTCGTACTTCACTTCTAAGTGCTTCTAAATTTTTTTATAGGTCTAAAATTAAATCAAAGATAGAATTTAACTGAGCTCCTACCCCGCTTGTCTGATCTGGATTATGGACGATATGAGCAAAATTAGGATAAGGACAATTGGGTGAGGTCATTAATTACTAAATAATATGTTTTTAAATTCACTAATTATAATTAGTAAAGTTTGACACGTGGCGTTGATACCAAATGGAAAATGACCAAAAATAAAGCAGGAATATATAAGCTATAGTAAACGGAATTATTAAATATGCTAATATAGAGTTTTTAACCACTAAGGACCAAAAGCAAAACTGAAAACCAAGCAGGGACTAAAGTGCAAATATAAAAAGTTCAATTGTCACCCATAAATTATTACCTTATAATATAGGGTATCTGATAGTTTTTTTGCAAAATATAGGGCCCTTATAATTATTACACTAAAATATAGGATCCTAATTGTCTTTAATACCTTAAAAAACTGATTAATCCAAAAATCCAAAACAGACATACCTCTGTTCACTATACAACTCTCCATGGAAAAGCATCACGGGTCCCTCTTTTCCGGCAACCGTCATTACAGTAAGCTGAGTTTAACTGTCACCCTGCCTTCTGGTGCTCGATCGTTTATTGCTTGTCGTTGTTGAATATCATTGCAACTGCTTCATTACCTTTTTGTAGTTAGAGCCGAAGGGGGAGGTAGCAGGAGAGGGAGAGTATCTGAAAATGTGAGGATACAATGAGAGAGATGCAGTCCTATCAAGCAGTTGAGCGAGTGATTATGAGCAAAGTATTTGTAAAAAAATTTGAATAACAAAAACATAAATACGCAAGGTAAATCAATGCCAATTAGCCCCAGGAAAACAATTACGATTTTAGAGAAAAGAAATTGATCTACTAATGCCATGTCTCTTCATGAAACATAATGGAGATTTATTAACACTTTCCTGTTGTTGTACCACCTTTCCATATTTTCTTTGCATAGCTGAACACGATGTTCTCGTAGCCAAAACAAAGAGGGGGCTTAAAAGAATTGGTTGGCCATTTCAGAAGGATGCAACCATGACCATCAAAATTTAAGATTAATGGAGATAAAGGAGATGTGGCAAAAGGTGTGAGGATGATGCTATTTGCAGAGAGAGAGAGAGAGACAGAGAGAGACAGAGAGAGAGACAGAGAGAGAGAGAGTTGTTGGTGGAGAATTGGTTACCGATACACAGTTTCAAAGAGTGGGTTGCAATTGCATATAGAGATCGAGGAGGAGGTAGTTATGGAGAAACAGATCCCATTCACCATGATATCAAAAGTAACGCAACCTTTAATCAAGAATACACTAACCAAAATCCAAGCTAACCGGATAAAAGGGAAAAAAAATGGAAATTCAAAGTAAAGAGCAAAGGGAGATCTCACCTCCATTTGTTACTACTTACATTTGAACCTTGATAATGTACCTGATGATCAGAAGTTCGACATTGTAATTTCCGTTATCTTCTTTAGGTTTCCATCCCTAATGAATCCAGTTCCATATAAACTTGCATTGCAACACAATGTATGAAACTGCAACAATCAGCACAACCTTGCATGGTAAAATACTCCACAACACCCACACACTTCAAATTTGAACAAAAACATATAGAACTACATATACCCATGGGAGCATTCCCACTAGAATGGGAGAAATAGTGTGAGTGATAGTGGACCCTCACCATTCCCACCCTTGTAAATTAGGGGTCTCCCACATCAAAGTGTGAGGATAGTGGGAGTATGTATTAAATTAATGTAACCTTTTTTTATTTTTCTTTATTTTCATTTGTATAATAGTATAGTTTTGGGCCTTTGGCTAGAATATTTAAATGAAGAACATGTTTTTTCTTCCTTCACATTTCATGCATTCTTCCTCGCCAGGCGTGTGACTTCAGCTGTAACTCCCTCTCCCTCAATGACACACGTTGCTGCTGCGTCTTCCACTCCACGCCTCATCTTCCACTCCATGCTCATCACACACCGATGCTAGTGCTCTGACAACACCAGTGGAATCACAGGTAGTACTCTCACCTTCTTCCAAACTTGGCTGCCACCTCCTAGGTAACAATAAATTTAGTATATATTCCCTTACCCCAGTCAAGATATGGACATTCAAAGTTAGGGTTACAGACTCACACATTTCCAGTTCCATTTACTAATTTCCAAACTAATCATTGTCATTTTCTCCCATAGATTGATGTACTATGATATTGACTAGAGTAAAATTGCATTATATCACATTCTATTCAATCAGTTTATGATGCGCAATGATCAAGTTAAACCAGCAAGTCAAAACTCCAATTCCGAAACACCCACACGTAGTCTAAAATCAAACATCACTGGATTCAAGAATCATGAAGAAAAGGTAGTAGAAAAGGGGAAATGATTGACCATTGAGCATAAGGATGGATTCAGGGGAAACGACTAAAAGTGATTTGTTGAAAGTGCTAGAAGAGGTGAATCGAAACTACGGTTGAAAACATCAAACCGCCGTTGCCGATCGCCAGTCACTACCGCGCCATCACCGTCGCTTCCTCTGAGTCTTGAAAACCATTAAAGAAACCTCAATTTGCATCATTGATTCAGAAAATCAACGCAATCTTTAATCAAGAACACAAAATTAAATTAAAATCTATAAGAGTTGTGAAGATTACAGAGAGATCCTCAGATGAGAGAGAGACAACTGAAAGTGAGAGAGAGAAAGAGAGAGAGAGAGAGAGAGAGAGAGAGAGAAACACAGGTAGTACTCTCACCTGACTTTTACGGGGAACTGCTTGATGTATAATGGGATCAATGGAATCTCATTATACTTGAAAACAGGATCTTTAAAAACCAAGATAAGAATCTTGCTTCTCAAAGTTCTTAAAGATCAACCAATTTGAATGAAATGATGTATAATAGGATCAAGGATGATCAAATTATACAAAAGACTAGGATCTTTAAGTGTTTCTTTAAGATTGAATGAATGAATGAATGAATGAATGAATGGATGGATAAACGAATGGAATGGACGAAATGGATGAATGAAATGAATGTAGGAATGGATGGAATGTAAGTTTCTTGAATGATTGAATGATATTCGAATGAATCTTGAAATTGAAATGAAACAAGATCAATGAAACAAGAATGAAACTCACAAATGGAATCATGAACGAATGATGAACTTGATTGTATTTGATAATGGCGTTTGAAGACTCTTCAAGGATATAGACACACCACCTCAAACAACTCTTCAATTCTACCTTTCACCACCAAGGGATGCCAACCCAAGGCTAGAAGTAGGGATAGGTCGAATCTCCCTCAAGAGAATCAAAAACTAACACAAAAGCTAGAGAGAAAACAACACCATGTGTTTACTTTGTATTTGATATATGAATGAATGAGATTACAAGAGGCCTAAGGGGGTATTTATAGTAATCCCAAGCCCCCTTGGACGTGTACAAATCAAGAATCTAGGCCCCTTGAGGCTTACATCATCCTACACATTTATTACATCATAAAAACTCTAAAATACAACTCTAGAAAGAAAAGACTATAACTCCTTCAATACTTGTCCAAACTTCATGATTCAAAGACCATTGGAAAGCCCTTTCAATGCTCTTCAATTTGTCTTTGGATGACTTTCTCATTAGACGCATGTATCTAGAGTTATAGAGTAAATTACCAAACTGCACTCGATAAGGTCCTCTACTGTCGTGAGTGATGATTACTCTATAAAGGACTTTTATCTCCAAGAGTGATTTAAGGTTGTTGATGTCCTTATATATATGAGAATAACTCCATGTAAGCTAGAATACCATCAAGGTCCTTCACGCTTTCTTCCTTGGGCTAATAAACCCTTGTAGTTGTTGATTCTCAAAGCGACATTTGTAGCTTCTAGCTGGATTAAGGTCCTCTTAGCTAACCTTAATGTATATAGCTATCAAATATACATCATACTCCCCCGGTTGAAAAAGTTTGTCCTCAAACTTAGAACAAAACTTCTTCTAAACCATTATATAGCACTTCTTCTTCTAAACTCATCCTTCTTCTTATAAGAGATCTTTCCAAAAGTATTGTTCACATCAACTTGCTTCTTCCTCTTGCGTTCCTTGAAGAGATTACAAACTCTCCTTTTAAATGCTTTGAAATCATCATAGATCCCTTTGAGGAACTTCCACTTTCTTCCAAATTTTCTCATGAATAATCCAATGACATCATGGTGCTTCAAATCTCGTTTATTCATGGAGATTGTAGAAATATCATATAACTTCTCAACTTCTAAGTATAGATTCACAAGCTTGTAACTCATGATGAAGACAATAGTAATATGGTGTTCCATCTTTGAAGGATTACCTTCAACGATCTTAATATCATCTCGACTTCCTTGAATATGTGGCACTTCGACCATAAAATTCAAGCTTTCATCTCCATATGGTATAGAAGGATTGCAAATGTCACAATATTGCAGCTTATACTCAATATCAACGATCATGCTAGGCCAAAAATAATACTCCTTCATCTTGAGATACGTATTGAGTAGACCCAAATGATCAAAAGAACTTCCATGTACTTCCATGATCAAGATTTCACGAATTCCACTCCTTGGAATGCACACTTGATTCCCTTTGAAGAGAAATCCATGATCAATATAAAAGGATTGTTGAGGATGCTTCTCACATACCTTGTATAATTCTTTAAAATCATCATCATCTTCATACAACTCCTTGATATATTCAATCCCAAGTACTCTTGGATCAAACATATATCTCCTCGTTAGAAAACTTCCTTTAGTCAAAGGACTTGCTTCCTCCAAGTGACTTGATTTTGATGAATGAATCAAGTACTTCATCTCAAAACATGATGATGGCGTGATCTCCTCTTCATATAAAACATACTCCAATACTTTGTAAGATTCACGAAGCTTAAGCATGAATCCTCCAAGATAATATTCTTTTTGCTCAAATACCCTCATGATAGCAACAAGTATGAATGCAAAGCCATAAGCGTGAAGCTTCTTCTTTTCTCCACTTAGTATGTCACCAAAATAATCCATGGGACAACTTCCTTGAGATAGGACTTCACCTTTCTCAACTCCATTTGTAATGAACAAATATGATGCAAGAATAGGAAATAAAAGAATATGATGATCTTTAGCTTCCTTTAAGAGATATAGTACCTCAAGTATGGATGCAAGTATGGACCCTTCTTGAATAATTCCTTTCTTCCTTTTGTCCACTTGAATTACTCCATTTGATGAGATTTGTTGAGATAGCATATTCTTGGACGAGAGGTAAGGACATTTCTCCAAGTACTCCTCATTCTTTGACAAGGCTAACTCCAAAGGATTTACATACTCCTTACTACTTCGTATGATGATACTCATAGGAGAGAAGCATTTCCAAAGAGATAAGAGAGAGTGGTCTCTTGTTGATGGTGCTTGTCTTTTACCCAAATATTCACAAATGAGAACAAGTGACGGTAAAGGACATTGATCCTTTATAGGCTCTCGGTTTCCAACCTCCATTGGTGTAAGAATGAGACTCCTTGGTTCTTCAAATTCATGATACTTATTCTCCATAAGTGCCATAAGAGTGCTTTGATCCTCCTTGAGCCGTGAGACACAAGGTGGTAATAAGGACGCCTCTTGGAGCATGATACTCCTATCATACAACCTTGATTTTTCCAACAAAGTATAACAAGAATCCATAGAAGTAATATTACAATATAATGAATTTTTGTAAATCTTGTAATAACAAAGACTTACTAAACTTCTTGGATCAAAATGAATGTCCTTATAGATGGCACTACTTCCTCCTTCTTTGATCAATGAACATACTTCTCCTTTGTTGGTACAATGAGAGATCTTGCCCTCTCTTGGTTGATGTTCATTCGATACATATTCTTCTTCTACTACACTTTCCTCCTCAAATAATTCGTTATCATACGTTTGGTACCCAACCAAAAACACTTCTTTCTTGTTAGGACACTCCAAATCAATGTGACCTAAACTTTGGCAATGACAACATCTCCTTTGAGAAAGGGTTTTGGGTTCTTGGATAGTAGGTTTGGGGAGGGTTTGGAGCTGTTTTGTGGTGCTTTTGGCGTGGTAATGTGTGGGAGATATGGATGGTCTTGGTTGTATATGTGTTATATCCCAAAGTTCTTTACTCTTTGCTTGTATTTCAACAACAAGGGCTAAAGAACTTAACTCCTCCAAGTTTGTGTAAGGTTGATTTACAACAACATGCCGAATGTAATCATTAATACCAAGAAAGTAACATACCAAAACTTGTGGATCATCCTCCTTAAGGGCATACTTCCGTAGTTGCCACCTGAATTCTATTGTGTATTCAACCACTTCTTTGCTTCCTTGCTCCATTCTTGCAAGCTTGTTGATGTAGTCTCCTTTGTAATTGAATGACAAGAACTCATCTTGAACATTATACCCATTTTTCTTGCTGGAACGTTTACTCCATTCATAAGGTGCTTCATATTCAACCTAATAAGGATGTACCTCACGTGAATTTGCGTTTCTTGATCCCTTTTGATGGATCCCAAGTTCTTCCATGTGTTTGGTGAGATCATGAATTTGTTGCTCCAAACGTTGCAAATCACTTTGTGAATTCATGCTAGATCTTTTGCAAGCCATAGAATATGAATCTTAATAAAGAAAGACTCAAACAAGACTCACGGTTTAATGGGGAAATGTAAGGAACGAAATGGGGGAATGTGTTTGGGTTAGAGGATGGGTTTCTTGATGGGGTTTCTTTGTGGAGCTAATGGTGGACGTGTATGTGGGGGATGATGGGGAATGGATTTGTGATGGAAAGATTGAAAAAAGATGGTTCAAGAACTAAGAGAATCAACTCCTAAGCTCAGATTCCAATTTTGATGTATAATGGGATCAATGGAATCTCATTACACATAGAAATCAGGATCTTTAAAAACCAAGATAAGAATCTTGCTTCTCAAAGTTCTTAAAGATCAACCAATTTGAATGAAATGATATATAATAAGATCAAGGATGATCAAATTATACAAAAGATTAGGATCTTTAAGTGTTTCTTTAAGATTGAATGAATGAATGAATGAATGATAGGATGGATAAACGAATGGAATGGACGAAATGGATGAATGAAATGAATGTAGGAATGGATGGAATGTAAGTTTCTTGAATGATTGAATGATATTCGAATGAATCTTGAAATTGAAATGAAACAAGATCAATGAAACAAGAATGAAACTCACAAATGGAATGATGAATGAATGATGAACTTGATTGATTTGATAATGGCGTTTGAAGACTCTTCAAGGATATAGACACACCACCTCAAACAACTCTTCAATTCTACCTTTCACCACCAAGGGATGCCAACCCAAGGCTAGAAGTAGGGATAGGTCGAATCTCCCTCAAGAGAATCAAAAACTAACACAAAAGCTAGAGAGAAAACAACACCATGTGTTTACTTTGTATTTGATATATGAATGAATGAGATTACAAGAGGCCTAAGGGGGTATTTATAGTAATCCCAAGCCTCCTTGGACGTGTACAAATCAAGAATCTAGGCCCCCTGAGGCTTACATCATCCTACACGTTTATTACATCATAAAAACTCTAAAATACAACTCTAGAAAGAAAAGACTATAACTCCTTCAATACTTGTCCAAACTTCAAGATTCAAAGACCATTCGAAAGCTCATTCAATGCTCTTCAATTTGTCTTTGGATGACTTCCTCATTAGACGCATGTATCTAGAGTTATAGAGTAAATTACCAAACTGCACTCGATAAGGTCCTCTACTGCCGTGAGTGATGCTTACTCTATAAAGGACTTTTATCTCCAAGAGTGATTTAAGTTTGTTGATGTCCTTATATATATATGAGAATAACTCCATGTAAGCTAGAATACCATCAAGGTCCTTCACGCTTTCTTCCTTGGGCTAATAAACCCTTGTAGTTGTTGATTCTCAAGGCGACATTTGTAGCTTCTAGCTGGATTAAGGTCCTCTTAGCTAACCTTGATGTATATAGCTATCAAATATACATCACTGCTTTTAGAGAAGAGAAGGGCATCCATGAAACTAACAATCACACTGTGGGAGAGACAGAGAATAGATTTAATATACACATTGTGGGAATATAGAGATTTAAAAAGTTGAATATGAAAATTAAAAGATGAGAGAGACCCAGAAAGGATGGGGGAACATGCACCCGAACAGTTTTAAAAAATTAACTGACACAAATTCAGAGAAGAGAGATTTAATATTCACATAATTGAAAATGCATAAAAAAAAAATTGTTGCACTCTGATTGGTCGGCTCTCCTACTTTCAATTTCTTTTCAGAATTTGCTGGGCCCCAGATACATTCCTATTAATATTATATAGATTTCTTTTCAATTTAAAAAGTTGTTTTTGGTTTGTGTTTTGTAGGGAGTTGTGTTAAGTTAGTTAGATAAGGATAATTTAAGTTAAATTAAGTTAAGATAGATGAGTTAGCTTTAACTCAACTAAAGAACAGAGCTAAGTTTTAGTTAATATTTTATGAATCAACCAGACCTAAGACACTCTTTATGCCTATGTTTATTTATTCACTTAGTCAACTTTTCTTATTTCTAATTATATGTCATTTTAGATTTTCAATGTATCTTTTACCAATTTTACATATGTACCCTTGTTTCTTCGTAATTAATGTTTACTAATTTAAATAATTTTATAATTTTGTTTATAACTAATTAAATATCTTGATTTCTCCACTCTCCCTCAAAGTGACAATAGTAAACTATCTTATGGCCAAAAGCCGAACTGGACTGACCAGATTAAGTTGGGCCGAAAGTTGCGTAACGTACAACTTCTAGGAGAAACATTATGCACCATTTCTCAAGATTGGTTATAGTAAGACTAGTCTGTATCTGGGGGAGACTGACGCAAACCTAAGACTTAGTCTGAAAATTAGGACAGATAATCACGTAGACAATTAACATCAAGCATGCACATGCATTCTATATTAAACCAAAGGTTTGAGTTTAAGATGCTTCTTGGTTGGATTTAAGGTTAGGCCCATGTTTGTTAAGCTTCATCGCTTATGTGATGCATAAGTGATTCATTAAAGGTTTCTCCTTTCACCAATGGGCTAAGGAGTAATGGATGGGTGGAAAAAGTATCATCTACTCTACAGGGTTTAGACGGACACATATATGAGTTGAATGACTACGGTTTTCAAAAAGATAAATTTTAGGATTTGAACCTATATGGTGCCTTTATGTAACACCCCCAGGTTACTAACCACAAGATTAAGCTAATGACTCACTTAACTTAATGATTAGCAGCGGATAAACACCTGAGAGCATTACCGCCATCCGTGTAAACAGACAAGGCTAATATTACAACCCAAGGCAGCCAATCAAGCATAAGACTAACTCAAACATGCATCATCAAGACATCACTTAACTTAATAACCTCAAAACAACATAACACAACCTAATAATAATTATACAAGCCAAACTATCTATGACTTCTCTTAATTCCTACCAAAAGTGCCTTTAACCACCTTCGATCTCCTTAAGATGCTCTAGGGTTTCGTCCTTCCGGGGCTTTCCATTTCTCCTTTGTCGAGGTTCCTAAAACGAAAACATAAAACTTCAAAGAGTGAGATAAACTCAATACGTACACCCCCGATAACGTAAAAATCTTTTCGAACATAATTATATTTAATTAGCGCGGTTCCAAAAATCATTTAAAAGCTACATAAATAACCATAACAATAAACAATAACATAACTTACATGTACGTGAAGAATATAACTTAACCTGTAACTTAACTCACAACTTAAATGAAAACATACTTATGGGTTCCTTCCATTAGAAAGCATAATATAACATTTGAAATAATATAACATTAAAAATAATATAACATAGTTTCAAAAGAAACTTAAACCATACCTAAATTAACCTACAACACACATTAAGCCATAACATAAACTTGACCTTAAGTCCTCATAACTCAAGATTAATGAAACTTTGGCATGTAACTCATAAAACTTTACTTTGACGAAAAAGATTTGAGTAACTTAAGAACTTTAAACTTGGTAGTCGTGTTATTCTCTTGAAGATCCCCCTACTTGCGATCATCAGCTAAGCCTCCGTATGCGCATACCCGGACCGATCGGGAGATCCGGATTGTGGATAATTATCCTATACTGGCTAGGTTTCCATGGTGTGCAACTAAGGCACTAAAGTTATTTTTTCCTTGGGTGCACTAATGCACGTATATAATTAACTTGGGGTGCACAAAGACACTTATATAATTAACTTGGGGTGCACAAAGGCACTTAAACATATTTTTCTTTGGTGTGCACTAAGGCATCATAAACGTGGTGTGCACTAAAGCACCATAAACATGGGTGGGGCCTTTACTAAAAGTTTTAGAAACTTGGAACCTTGACCTTGGGTTCTTAATAAAACTGGATCCTTAAATCACCTTTGTAGTCATAACCTAAATCCGTCCTGGAAATCTCCTTGAATAAGAATTGTACTTATAACGAAATTTATTCATGGACTACCTTTAACATCCAAAGTATGGAATTATTGTGAAAGTCCATAACATAAAGAATGCATACATAAACACTTAAGATAAACTGCAAAATTAACCTGAGAAGTCAATCTTGGGTACTTAAAAATCCATGAGAACTTGTATCTACCTTTGAACATAAATCGTGAGAGTTTTCATGTAAACATAAATGATAAAATATACTTTCAGAACTTGACATAAAAAGATTTAATCATAACAATATACATAAAATATCAGGCAATAAACGTACCTGAAGGCTTAAATAAAACACGGACTGGACGGCAGAGACTTGAACAGTAGCGCAACGATCTCTTGAAGGGACCAAGATTTCTCTCTTTGGTGGTTAAATTCCTTCCCTTTTTACTTGATGAACTTTGAAACACTTGTTTAACACTTGAAAAAGGAACAAGAATGATGGAAGAATGATGGAGGTGGCGCGTTGGTGCGATGGTGGCCGGAAAACGCGCCGGCGTGGGCTGGTGGTGGTCGGGCAGCAGGCGGCAGCAAAGAGAAGGCAGGTGGGCTCGAGGTGGAGAGCATTCGGGAGAGAGAAAGAGGGTGTGGGGAAAGATTGAGAGAAAAAAGGGAGTATGCGTTTGGTTTTTAATCATCCAACATGATATAAACTCCACATATTTATACAAATGAGGCCCAAGGCCCATCTCTTCCCCCTTTTGGCCGGCTGACATCAAAGCCCAAACAGAATTTATCAAATTCAAATTTTTTTCCTTATACTTATATCTCCCTAAACCCAAATTACTTAAATTTATTAAACCATAAAAATACTATTGGTAAACTAAATAAATATACTCATACACCTCCATGTAATTTCTCATATTTATAATCCTAAATTGACTTGAATATAAGAGGGACCCGATATATCGGTCTCGGGAAAAAAAATATTCACAAACGATCAGGATCACTATAAAAATTATCAGAAGAAATTTCTCAAGAAAGGAAAATTAAACTGATTCGTTAACGATCGTTGCACTGTTCAAGTCCTGCAAAACATACACTGGGTTAGAAAAAATGGAACACGCGCTTTAATTATTCGAGATTTATTTTTAACCTTGATTACTTAAACTAATAAATACGTATTAATGGGTGGTTTTCTTCGGGTTATTACATCTTACTCCCCTTAAAAGAAGTTTCGTCCCCGAAACTTGAAAATACTACCCTCGTATCTTCGGTGTCTTACCTTAAAACAGATGGGGATACTTGTTTCACATGTTCTCTTCGATTTCCCATGTAGCCTCCGACGTGCGGTGATTGGTCCAACGGACTTTCACCAAGGGGATCTCCTTGGAGCATAAAAGCTTGACCCTCAGGTCCTAAATTTGAACCGACACCTCTTCATAAGATAGAATATCGGCTATAGCCATTGATTCGGGTTCAACTACATGGTTTGGGTCTGGTATATATTCTCGCAACTGAGAAACATGGAACACATCATGAATATGTTCTAACTTTGTAGGCAATTCAAGCCGATAAGCGACCGGGTTAATCCTTTCAATAATCTCATAAGGCCCAATGTACCGAGGCTTAGCTTCCCTTTAATATTGACCATACACACTCCTTTAGTGGGTGAAACCTTGAGAAACACTTTACCCCCTAACTGAAGCTCTAATGGGTTCCTTCTTCGGTCGGCATAACTTTTTTGCCGACTTTGAGCGGTCTTGAGGTGCTGTTGGATGACCCGTACTTTATCCATCATATCCTGTATCACCTCGGGTCCCACTACTTGAACTTCGTCTAGTTTGTTCCAACATAAAGGGGATCTACATTTACGACCGTAAAGGTCAAATGGCACCATTTGGATCGTAGCTTGGTAGCTATTGTTGTAGGAAAAATTCCACCAGTGGTAAGAACTCTTCCCAAGTTCCTTGTAAACCTAGGGCGCATGCCCGAAGCATATCTTCTACTGTTTGATTTACCCTTTCTGTTTGACCATCTGTTTCTGGATGATACGAGCTATTGAATTCAGCGTGGTGCCAAACGCCTTATGTAGAGCTACCCAAAATTGCGATTGAAACCTGGTGTCTTGGTCAGAGATTATGTCTTTAGGAATGTCGTGTAACCTTACCACTCCCTTCACATAAATATCTGCTACCTTATCGACCTTCCAACTCTCATTGATTGGAATGAGATGGGCAGATTTGGTCAATCGGTCCATGATCACCCATATCACATTCTTCTTAGTGACCGTCAAGGGTAAGCCCATGATTAAATCGGTAGATATTGAATCCTATTTCAATGTAGGGAACTCCAATGGCCTTAGTTCTCCTACAAACCGCTATCTGTTTTTACCTTTCGACATGTGAGACACTTGTCCACAAAATTGGCGATGCCCTTCTTCATGTTAGGCCACCAGAACCTCTCTCTTATGTCTTGGCACATCTTAGTACCTCCTGGGTGAATTGAGTATGGGCGTTGTGCCCTTCGTGCAGAATTCTCTCACGTAGATCTCTACTCGCAGACATACATAGACGATTTTGGAACCTCAAGGTTCCATCCTCATGAACAAAAAAACCCTGGCATTTTTCCTTGTTCTATTCCTACACGGATATACCTTAAATGATCATCATTCACTTGTTCCTCTTTGATTTCATCCAAAATGTAGAGTTGTACCTGAAATTCTGCCAACTGTGTTTTCACATAATTTGCGGAACTACTTCAATCCCTGCTTCCTGAATTTCTTGGCTGAGCTTTGATTTGGCCATCTTTGGTGCATCTGAGTCATGCTGATTCTTTCTACTCAAGGCATCAGTTACTGAATTTGCCTTCCCTGGATGGTGTTGAAAGTCCAGGTAATAATCCTTGATGAGCTCCACCCATCTTCGTTGCCTTAAGTTTAATTCTTCCTGAGTGAAAATGTACTTGAGACTCTGATGATCTGTGAAACTTTGGTGGAGACACCGTATAACTAATACCTCCATATCTTTAAAGCAAAACTACCGTGGATAACTCCACATCATTGGTAGGGTAATTCAGCCCGTAGGGCTTCAGCTGCCGAGAGGCATAAGCTAAGACCTTGTCATCTTGCGTCAAGATACATCCTAACCCTCGTTTAGACGCGTCACTATATATGACATACTCTTTCCCTTCCACTGGTTAGGCCAAGATTGGGGCCGATGTGAGTCTCATGTTGAGTTCTTGCAATGCTTTTTCACACTTTTCTGATAATTCAAACTTGGCAGCCTTTCTCAACAAATTGGTTAACGGCAAGGCACTCTTAGAAAAGTCTTGAGTAAAACGTCTATAATAGCCTGCCATACCTAGAAAACTTCTTAATTTGGTAATGGTGGTGGGTCTAGCCCAGTTCATGACAGCTTCAACCTTCTGCGGATCAACTTTGATCCCTTCTTTGGTTTCTATGTGACCTAAAAAGGCTACTTCTTCTAGGCAAAACTCACACTTCTTCAACTTAGCATATAACGGATGTTCTCTTAGCGTTGCAGCACTATTCTCAAATGCTGTTCATGCTCTTCTCGAGTCCTTGAGTAAATCAAAATGTAGTCAATGAAGACTACAACAAACTTATCCAACAATGTCCCGAAACTCGATTCATAAGATCCCTAAATACTGATGGTGCATTGGTGAGCACAAAAGGTAGCACTATAAACTCGTAGTGCCCATAACGGACCCTAAAAACGGTCTTAGGTATATCTTCTGACCTTATCCTCAACCAATGATATCCAGACCCTAACTCAATCTTGGAAAATACGTCTTCCCCTTGCAATTGGTAAAATAAATCATCAATACGGGGCAGCGGATACTTGTTCTTGATAGTAACTTTGTTTAACTCCCGGTAATTGATACACAGCCTCAGGTTACTAACCACAAGGTTAAGCTAATGACTCACTTAACCTAATGATTAACAGCGGATAAACACCTGGGAGCATTACCGCCGTCTGTGTAAATGGACAAGGCTAAAACTACAACCCAAGGCAGGCAATCAAGCATAAGACTAACTCAAACATGCATCATCAAGACATCACTTAACTTAACAACCTCAAAACAACATAACACAACCCAATAATAATTACACAAGCCAAACTATCAATGACTTCTCTTAATTCCTACCGAAAGTGCCTTTAACCACCTTCGATCTCCTTAAGATGCTCTAGTGTTTCGTCCTTCCGAGGCTTTCCATCTTTTTTCTTAGCAAACAAAACTGGTGCTACACAAGGACAAACACTTGGCCTTATAAACCCTAACTGAATCAACTCATCTAGTTGGGTCTTGAGCTATTTCAACTCGGCGGGTGTCATTCAATAAGGCGCCTTCGATACTGGTTGCATACTTGGTACTAGCTCCATTTCAAAATCGATTCCCTCCTCGGGGTAAACTAGTAAGCTCCCCAGGAAAAACATCTGGAAAATCCCTTCCTACGGGGATATCTTCGGTTTTCAGCTCTTCCGGCTTACTTCCCATTACACAGCATAAGTATCATTCAGCTCTTTTGCGTATAAGCTTCCTTGTCTTCATTAAAGACACTATCCTGAAGTTGGGCTTATCAGATTCACCCTTGAAATGAATCTTTCCTCCTAATTGACTTTTCATCACAACCATTCCTTCATCACATTTTATTTTGGCTTCATGCTTGGCTAACCAATCCATGCCTAAGATAACATCAAATTCAGCTATGCCTATTATGATAAGGTCTAATAGAAAACTTTCCTTCGGTATTCTAAGAGGGACATTCTAGAGTGCCCTTTTACATGTCATAACTTGACCATCTGGTAATCTTATCTGGTATGCAACTACCTTTTGATGTTTCTACAGGCTTAGCTCAGAACTAACATGTGCAGAAGTAAACGAATGCGATGCACCGGAATCAAATAAAGCATAAACAGGTCTAGCATTTATTGAGTTCCAGTAACCACTATACCCGAGGTGCCTGCTTCCTTACTTCCCATGGTGTAGGCTCGTCCTACATTTACTTTGCATTGGTGGAGGAGGTACCACGCGTGGCATTGGTACGGGTCTTGTCGTTGATGCACTTGAGATGGGCTTGCCATTTTCAGGGGCAATACCTCGCTTGTAACCCTATTATCATTCCATCTCCTCTTTGGCCTAGCTTGGCTTTCCTTTTCTTGATAAACATTCCTTAATTCCTTCCTTACTCTTTCCACCTCAGTTGCACGCTCTATAACTCCCGTATTGTGCTAAGGGGCTGACCTGCCAGATGGCTTCGTATATTCGGGGTTAAACTACCCTTGAATCTAGCAATCCTCACGCACTCGATGGTCACGTACTCTGACGCGAAGCGGCCAGCTCGTTGAACTTGGCAGCATACTGCATAACTGACATCTCATGATTGGACATCCTCAGTTCCATGAACTCCTTCTCCTTTTAATGCTGCAAGGAGAGAGGGTAAAATTTGGCTCTGAGGTCGACTAGGAAATCCTCCTATGACAATTCCGTTCCTTGGTACTTGCTCTTCATCGTATCCCACCATAAATCCGCTTCCGTAACCAAATAAACGGTCCCGATGGTCACCCATTTCTCTTTCGGTACGTCAAGGACCTTAAAGATCTTTTCCATACCTCAAATCCAATCTTCTAATTCCACAGGGTTAAACCTTCTTGCATAGGTTCTAGGGTTCCTCTTGGCTACCCTATTAGCATGGTCCTCATTCTTAGCGACACTACTATCTTCCACCAACATAATCCATAACATAGCAGAAGAAAAGAAGAGATAAATTTTGGCTCGAGGCCTCAAAATACATCAACACCATGAAATCAAAAAGCCTCAACGACATATAACAATATCATATCATCATGTCTCCTCCATTAGCTGAATCTGAACTCCCTAAGAAAGAGTATAGTCCTCATCATCATCATCATCATCATCGTTAGTCTTGGTATTATCACTCTTCCCCGTCTTGGGATGCACAACAGGTTGACTTGCCTCTTTACTTTCTCCACGATCCGAGCTGATCTCTACGACCATGGGATCAGGCACTAGAGAAGCAGGAAGGATCTCTACTTCATTGGACGCATGGGATAGGACATGAGACGGCTGCGCTTCTTCTTATTCCCCATCTTTCATGGGTTCTTCTTCTTCCTCATGATCCGATTGGTGCCCCGGATTAACAAGCGGGGGAGGGAACTCCTCAAATCCTTGAGGAGGTTGAAGCCCTAGCAAATCTATAAAATAATAGGGAATTTCCCATGGTTCGCATATTCCTGTACCTTGGGCTCAAAAGTGATCACTGCCACGCTCCTAAAGTCCCAAAACGCTCCTCGTGTACTCCTTGATCAAATGTGTAAATGAAATTGTGATATTTGTTCCTGAACCTACTCCATGGAGGTGTATGAGGGAGGGTGGTTATCAGGCAGTGAGCCTTCCGTAGCTCGTCGCGATACATCGAGTTAGGGTTTCTTCGCAACGTGACAAAAGTAGATGACAGTCTAGAAATGTGAGCGGTAACACATCCCCTTGGCGGCATAAACATGATATACGAGTTTGGGGTCTCGGGGTCGGCCATCTATCATATAATATAACATTTTAACGATTAATAAAATAAAACAACACTTTCCCGGCATAAACTTATATCATAAACTTTGCCCGGACAAAACCTATAACTACATCAACTCTTAAACAACTGCACATATCATAATAGACTCAAACTTATATCATCACATCAATGTATATCTTGATACTTCTCATAAACATACATAACATCACTATTTACCAAACCTTTTTAAACTTATAGACTTGTAACAAATCCTGAATTTAACGTTTCAACTTATACTCAACTTTCCCCCTATCCATGCATACCTCTTTATTCCCTAGATCTTTTCATACCACTATGCATATACTTAGACCTTTTTCTCACCCCGAATTTCATTGTTCAACTTAGAACAAAACTGAAGCATTTCTCCAAGTACCTTATGTACTTACATTCTAAAAGATCATATGCATATAAACTTTTATCCTATCCCTTATAGCTTGATTACCTCTAACTTTATCATACACTTTTTCCTTACACTTAAAAATATCCCAAAGGTGTTTCTCCGAATTTGTTTTGCTCTGATAACACAACTGTAACGCCCCCAGGTTACTAACCATAAGATTAAGCTAATGACTCACTTAACCTAATGATTAGCAGCGGATAAACACCTGGGAGCATTACCGTCGTCCGTGTAAACGGACAAGGCTAATACTACAACCCAAGGCAGCCAATCAAGCATAAGACTAACTCAAACATGCATCATCAAGACATCACTTAACTTAACAACCTCAAAACAACATAACACAACCCAATAATAATTATACAAGCCAAACTATCAATGACTTCTCTTAATTCCTACCGAAAGTGCCTTTAACCACCTTCGATCTCCTTAAGATGCTCTAGGGTTTCGTCCTTCCGGGGCTTTCCATTTCTCCTTTGCCGAGGTTCCTAAAACGAAAACATAAAACTTCAAAGAGTGAGATAAACTCAGTACGTACACCCCCGTTAACGTAAGAATCTTTTCGAAGATAATTTTATTTAATTAGCGCGGTTCCAAAAATCATTTAAAAGCTACATAAATAACCATAACAATAAACAATAACATAACTTACATGTACGTGAAGAATATAACTTAACCTGTAACTTAACTCACAACTTAAATGAAAATATACTTATGGGTTCCTTCCATTAGAAAGCATAATATAACATTTGAAATAATATAACATTAAAAATAATATAACATAGTTTCAAAAGAAACTTAAACCATACCTAAATTAACCTACAACACACATTAAGCCATAACATAAACTTGACCTTAAGTCCTCATAACTCAAGATTAATGAAACTTTGGCATGTAACTCATAAAACTTTACTTTGACTCAAAAGATTTGAGTAACTTAAGAACTTTAAACTTGGTTGTCATGTTATTCTCTTGAAGATCCCCCTACTTGCGATCATCAGCTAAGCCTCCGTATGCGCATACCCGGACCGATCGGGAGATCCAGATTGTGGATAATTATCCTATACTGGCTAGGTTTCCATGGTGTGCAACTAAGGCACTAAAGTTATTTTTTCCTTGGGTGCACTAATGCACGTATATAATTAACTTGGGGTGCACAAAGACACTTGTATAATTAACTTGGGGTGCACAAAGGCACTTAAACATATTTTTCTTTGGTGTGCACTAAGGCACCATAAACGTGGTGTGCACTAAAGCACCATAAACATGGGTGGGGCCTTTACTAAAAGTTTTAGAAACTTGGAACCTTGACCTTGGGTTCTTAATAAAACTGGATCCTTAAATCACCTTTGTAGTCATAACTTAAATCCGTCCTGGAAATCTCCTTGAATAAGAATTGTACTTATAAAGAAATTTATTCATGGACTACCTTTAACATCCAAAGTATGGAATTATTGTGAAAGTCCATAACATAAAGAATGCATACATAAACACTTAAGATAAACTGCAAAATTAACCTGAGAAGTCAATCTTGGGTACTTAAAAATCCATGAGAACTTGTATCTACCTTTGAACATAAATCGTGAGAGTTTTCATGTAAACATAAATGATAAAATATACTTTCAGAACTTGACATAAAAAGATTTAATCATAATAATATACATAAAATATCAGGCAATAAACGTACCTGAAGGCTTAAATAAAACACGGACTGGACGGCAGAGACTTGAACAGTAGCGCAACGATCTCTTGAAGGGACCAAGATTTCTCTCTTTGGTGCTTAAATTTCTTCCCTTTTTACTTGATGAACTTAGAAACACTTGTTTAACACTTGAAAAAGGAACAAGAATGATGGAAGAATGATGGAGGTGGTGCGTTGTTGCGATGGTGGCCGGAAAACGCACCGGCGTGGGCTGGTGGTGGCTGGGCAGCAGGCGGCAGCAAAGAGAAAGCATGGGGGCTCGAGGTAGAGAGCAGTCGGGAGAGAGAAAGAGGGTGTGGGGAAAGATTGAGATAAAGAGGGAGTATGCCTTTGGTTTTTAATCATCCAACATGATATAAACTCCACATATTTATACAAATGAGGCCCAAGGTCAATCTCTTCCCCATTTTGGCCGGCTGACATCAAAGCCCAAACAGAATTTATCAAATTCAAATTTCCTTCCTTACACTTATATCTCCCTAAACCCAAGTTACTTAAATTTATTAAACCATAAAAATATTATTGGTAACCCAAATAAATATACTCATACACCTCCATGAAATTTCTCATATTTATAATCCTTAATTGACTTGAATATAAGAGGGACCCGATATATCGGTCTCGGAAAAAAAAATTCATAAACGATCAGGATCACTATAAAAATTATCAGAAGAAATATCTCAAGAAAGAAAAATTAAATTGATTCATTAACGATCGTTGCACTGTTCAAGTCCTGCAAAACTTACATCGGGTTAGAAAAAATGGAACACGTGCTTTAATTATTCGAGATTTATTTTTAACCTTAATTACTTAAACTAATAAATGCGTATTATGGGGTGATTTTCTTCGGGTTATTACACTTTAATCCTCAACTCGGAGTAAGCCCGTTATCCTTTATGCCTAACACATGCAGACCCTTACAAAGCCACATAGAACATGCAAAACAAGATCGAAGGTGACAATTTCTTTTCAAGAAAAAGAATCTCAAAATCAATTTTCAAGTTTTACCCTCTTAATTTCCCTAATGGAGTCGCCATTGTATGTGCCACGACTCTTAGCCAAGAAGAATTCATGTTTCTCCTCGTGCATGTTAAGTTATGCCAGGGTTTGCTTAGGATCCAAATTATTGATTATTGATTGTTAAATTATGTCTGTATTCGAATATTACTGAGTTTAATTAATCCGAATTAGCGTTAAATATTAAATCAAACAAAAAATAAAACAAAATATGCCCAAAGATTGCCCTAAAGTAGATTCAGGAACGTTGTGCAACATTTCAAGGGGGAACTAAACGTTGTGCAACATTAGTCCAATTTAATTGGGAAGGCATACACGACTGCTTAAGCAGTCTTGGGTCAGATTGTCGATTTACCTGCAAATTCGTGAATTAAGTTAAATAAATCACAAAATATAAGAGTCGCTAGTTAATTTTGTAGAAAATTAATAAACTATGAATTTAACTTTTAAGAAGCGATAAACTAGAGAGTAAAGGGATTGGGGGTAGGATTACGAGTTTTATATTAACAAAGGTAAAATTCGTCCTTCCATATACGGACTCTACTAGATTGGTTTTGAGTTAAGAAAACAAAAAAGCACAAAAAATTGTCAAGTTTGACTTGTATTGATATGAACATGGAGTAAATAAATTAGTGCAATTTACTAGGAGTAGTCCTTGAATAAAAGCATAGGATAGAGAAGTGTATAACTCTATGATTATCTACCTTTAATCATAAGATGTACTCAGACCAACATAATAGTCTTTGGGTTATATGAGAGTCAGATTCAACATAGTGACTTTAGGTGGTCAATCTTCATGTGAAAGAATTTCAGTAGGGTGATTTTAGGTGGTTAGTCTTAAGAAAAATAAAGATGAGATGCCTCTATTTAAGAGATTAGTCTTAAGAAAAATAAAAAATATAGTGGTGGGGTGGAGAATATTTTCATAATCCTAATAAAATAAAATAACTCCAAAGAGATTATTGCACTTTTTTATGAGTCATATCATATTTCTTCTTTAATTCTAGCAAGATTATTCTTCGGGATATTCTACCATAGTTGAATTTATTTTCAACTATGGTAGTTGAAATGTATAATCGCCCTTAATTTTGTCATTAAAAATTAAAATTAATATATATATTCATCATAGAACTTGTTACAATAAGTAAATCTATATGTTAAAGTTATAATTTTTTACAAAATTGAATATTTTAAAGGAAATTCTACCATAGTTGACTTTTTTTCAACTATCGTAGTTGAAAAGTGAAAATACCATTAATTTTACCATAAAAATTCAAAATCAATGTAAGTTAATCAAAGTAAATTGATACAATAATTAACCATGTTTATGAGGATATAAATCTTTTTAAAAAATATGATTTATTTTTGATAAATGAATGCTATAAAATTTTCAACTACCATAGTTGAAAATAAATTCAACTATGGTAGAATTTTCATTGTTCTTCATAATAATATACACCTGAAATTAGGAAGTTTTATTATTGCAATTATGGCAGCGTCACGTAGCATAGTGCGTCCCAGTGAGATGATGATTTGGACTAACCCGCTCGGTTGTGCTGCATTTTGGTCATTTTTCACTTTTTGTTTGATTCTATGATTTTAGATAGACTAATTTTGCTAGCATTTATAGTATCTCATCCGATTAGAGTTCTGGTATACAAATGTTAGCTAATTACAATTTGACTATACAAAATTCAACGTCTGCAATATGTTATTTATTTATTTACTTGTTTATTTTTTATTTATTTTAATCAGATCTGCCGAAACTAAACTCTCCTTGCACATCAATTTATGAGGTAAGAATGACTGTATTTGGATCCTCATACCACGCTCAAAAGTGTTTACGTTGAAAGATTGTTGTTGTTGACGTTGGATGACTATACACAAAAATGTCATATTTATTATCGGTTCGTTTTTTCTTTCTTAAAGAAAAAATGATAAGCATATTTAAATTGTTATAAATATATATTTCATTATTTTGTGAGTTATTACTATTTATAAAGTATATAAAAATATTTATTTGTTGATATTTTGGTAAACATAAAACTATGCATAAAATCTGTGTTCTTTGCTATAGTTGATAAAATTAGAATATCATTTATATTTATTGACCTAACTTATTAGTATTATATTTTTATAATTGATAAATATATATAATTAATAGAGTAAATATTATCAAAAATTACAAAAATATAAATGAGCCATTTTGATTCAAGGTATTATTGTCCTTTTAAAAAATACTCACTCTGTGCCATATTAATTGTCGGTTAACGTCATTAGTTTCTCGGCATATGCAATGTTCAGTATACGAAAGTACCATTACTAGATTCACAACAAAAAATATTTTCATAAGAATATAATGTTGCAACTTTTTGATAAACTATGCTATGAGAAATCCTTAGTCAAAAAAGAATATTTGAACAATTAATATGAAACGGAAGGAATAACATTCGAACGAAAATGATAAACATCTCGTCTCCATTTTGCATGACGTGGCATAGTCCACATCACCCTTTTTTATTTTGTGTTACAAATTTCCACGTCATAGGTGTCTTTAAATATATAAACAAAATTGTCGGGCCCTTGTTATAACTATGAAGAAAAATAATTAAATTTTTTAAAAAATTATTTTTGTAATTATTTAATTTTAAAAGATTGGATTTTTAAATAGGATTTTTGGACGTCAATAATACAAACTGTGGGGGTGTGGACACCAATAATACAGACTATTTTCTGGGATACTGGCAATACCAACTATTGACTTATTTGCCACCAACAATAATATATCATTGATCTGGTATGGTTTTAAGTCATGAAAAGATCACATATATGAGTCTGTAGTGCGTGACATGGAAGGCTCAGCTTGGGTAGAAAATATTGAAGAGGACACTAATTTGTCTTCCACATCATACATTATGGAACCACGTGATCTTTCCGATGAGTTAAAACCATAAGAACTTGGCGGTGTACTGCCAGAGGCAAATAGCTCGATAGTTGGTACTGCTAGTGTCCAAGAAAATAGTTTGTATTATTAGTATTCAATACCTCCAAAGTTGATATTATTGACGTCCAGAAAGTCTTTTAAAAATGATATGTCGAATTTATAAAAAAAATACATAAATTTTTGTAAAAAAATATTCTATTCAAAAAATAAATATCATTTTTTTTCCTTGAAATCAATGTTTTTATGCCGTAAAAAAGGTCATAGTTTTATAAATTTTTGAATATTATTTTTGAAATTTCAAAATTATTTTACGTAAATGTAATTATAATAAATTTTTTGACTGTTTTTAAATTATTTTTTGTGAAAATAATTATTTTTAAACTTTCCCTAAAAATAAATTTTAAATAGCTGTAAAAATTAATCTTTTATTATTTTTGTTAATTTTATAAATTTAGATTTATAAAAACTTAAATTTTTGAGATAAAGGTCCTTAAAATTTTGTTTAATTATTGAAAAGTCTCTATAATTTTTTTTTAATTTTCTTAATCATAATAATGATAAGGCACATGTTTTTTCTACAATTAAAATGAATGATTATTTGGATATGCATTATGCAATGACATGCAAAATGATACGATTAACCAAGATCTATATGATCGTCCAACATGGAAATGGTAGTCACAAATTTTGTTGATGGCTTCCCCAGTTGCTCTCCCCGAGGCTTCCAACTCCCAAGAGACCTCGGTAGACGGCTATGTTGGGGTCTGAACTCTGAAATCAAGCATTTTGCATGGATTGGTCGAAGCCAGGTGTCTCCTTGCTAACCCTTCGGAGCTCCGCATGTAACCCTCTTCTTTCACACTTTCCTTCTTTTTACTCATTTAACATCATATTGACACTAGTCTTCAAACTCCTTCACACGTGTCCGTCTTCTTCCTTCCTCCCCCCCCCCCCCCCTCTTCGTTTTTCTCTCCGTCATTTACCCCATTTCTATCAAACCCACCTCAATTCTTTACCATCTTCATACAATACATGGGTTTGGTTAAATTTCAATGGCTTCAGTCCTTAGACACAGAAAATTTTACACCCCGCAGCTCCTCAACTTTTCTTCCTTCAATTTCCAGCCCACAAATTTCTACTGGGGGAAGAAAACAGAGGCCCATAATTCTTTCTTGTTAGAGAGACAGAAAAGGAGGAAGAGGGATGAATTTCCCAGAAAAAGTCGTGGTAAAATATGTAGGTGTATCAATAATTGTTTGTGGGCAGTTGGGTGTTTGTGCACAGCTTGCTGGTTTATTCTCTTCCTTTATCACTGTTTGCCTCCTAATTTGATGGGTTTTCAGCTGCCCGAATCGCCCGGGCAGCGCTTGAAGAGACAAGGATTAAACGCAGTACATCCGGTCGTTTTGGTCCCTGGCATTGTTACTGGTGGTCTTGAGCTTTGGGAGGGTAGGCCCTGCTCTCAAGGCCTTTTTCGTAAAAGACTATGGGGTGGTACTTTTGCTGAGATCTTCAAGAGGTATTATGCATGGAGTTGGTTTGACATTATTCGTTTCTGTAATTTGTACTGTATTTGTTAGCCCTTTGATTATTGACAATTAATCATTACTGTTGAATTCATTCAATTAAATTTATTCATCATTAATTATACATGATTTAATTAATTATAAAACTTGAATTTATCAGAATAAATCATAATTTTCAAAAAGCAATTGTGTTATTTTAAGGTCAAAGTGAAATATTTTGTGAGAATTTTCAATAAAATTGGTCAATGATACTCAGGCAAAAAAATGTGCGACCATGCCCAGTTTCTCAGGTTCAAGCAAATTCGGCTATTCATGTAGGACATAATTTTGCTAGCTCTACCCCACACTGATTTCATATAAACATTTGATCAATATTAAGTCATGTTCTTTAAGGGTGTTGGATCCAGTAAGGTAAGTTAAGACAAGGCAAGGAAAGAAAAATTAGATAAAAAAAAGTAGTAGAGGTAGGTAAATGTCACATTATCTGTTCGTTTTTTACTTTTAAATAAATTATGTGAGTTGAATAAAGAATTTTAAATATAAATTATCTATAAGTAAGTCATACCAGTTGTGGATGGTACGTAAGTAAAGTAAGATTATGTTTGGTTAGGCTAGGCAACAATAATTCAACTAGGTAGGATTAGCGCGGGCCTAAGTCGGTGTCCCTCCTGATGAAGCCTAGTGGAGTTGGTCCATAATCCAAACGCAGGCAGTATCGAGTATGGGATTGGGAAAAAGGATTAGTAGATGTAGCAGTTAAATGATCATTCAAATCTACTGGAGTGGGATACTGTGACTGATTCAGTTTATTGGGGGTTGGATATCAGGCCCATGTGTTGGTTAGAGCACTTGTCTTTGGACAATGAGACAGGCCTGGATCCGCCTGGGATTCGGGTGCGACCCGTCTCAGGCCTGGTTGCAGGTGACTATTTTGCCCCTGGCTACTTTGTTTGGGCTGTCTTGATAGAGAACCTCGCAAAAATTGGGTATGAGGAGAAAAATTTGCATATGGCTGCTTATGATTGGAGGCTTTCTTTTCAGAATACAGAGGTATATATCTCCTTTCTGCATTTGCCTTGCCCTCTTTCGCTTTGCATATAGTAGACCTGGCTAAACTGACCCAAAACCCGGACCCAAATCGACACCCGAATGGATACTATATGCCATATAGTGTCCACGTTATGCATATTTTGTAATTTTTAGTTTCATCTAAAACTTTGGCGCTATTTTGCCTTGGATAGTCACCCACTTGTCCTAATTGAAATGGCATGTATGCACTTCCTTTTACATTTGGGTTGATGAAGACGGTGAACTATGTATTATCGATGGCACATTGTTGTCCTTTAGGACCATGATGCAGTATTGGTTTCCTGCATTTGTGCAAAAATTAACATAGAAATAAAAGTATGTGGAGTTCACTAGTGTCAGTCACTGGTGTCTGTTTACCAAGCAGGTACGTGATTATTCATTGAGTAGATTGAAGAGTAAAATAGAGCTTATGTACAAGATCAATGGAAATAAGAAAGTGGTGGTAGTGCCTCATTCCATGGGGGCTATTTATTTCCTTCACTTCCTCAAATGGGTCGAATCACCTCCTCCTATGGGTGGTGGTGGTGGTCCTGGTTGGTGTGCCAAGTACATCAAGGCCATCATCAATATTGCTCCACCCTTCCTTGGAGTCCCAAAGACACTCGCTAACATCTTGTCCGCTGAAGACAAAGGAATCTCTTTGTTGAGGTCTGTTCCCTTTTTTTTCTTTTCTTTGTTACTTCACTTCATTCCAATTATTCTTCCTCAAGGGATATAACTGTATTTTTTGTATCATTGCCAGTGTTTTACATAAAGTAAAAATCTATTAACAATGCGTACTTTAGCCTAATTACTTGGGTTTGTTGTTTCAGACAACAAATATGTTAATTGGTATGTTATTTGATGTGAATTACCTAAACCTGATGACAAACATGAACAGTTTTGACCTAAACTCAAGCTAACCCAAACAAACATGATCAAAACTGATATTTGGTTAGATGCATGTCTACAATGCTTATTGCCCAATACTAAATCAGTATGACATTCACCTTTTGGTTTTTGGTCTCAGGGCTATGGCACCTGGCGTATTTGATTCTGAAATCCTTAGGCTTGAAATGCTAGAGCATATAATGCGGATGTCTCGAACATGGGATTCCCTGATTTCATTGTTTCCAAAAGGCGGAGAAACCATCTGGGGCGATTTGGACTGGTCACCAGAAAAGGATCAAGCATGTGACTTCATCAACAGAAACATGTTTCTGTCAACTCTAACTGATGATACAGCTAATAAAACTAGTTCAAAGAATGGGCACGTGTTGAAAGAAAATGTTAATTATGGACGAATAATCTCCTTCGGCAAGACAGCTTCAGAGTTACATTCTTCAAAGCTCCCAACTCTTAGTTTTAAGGTAATGAGTAATTGCATTCTTCACAGCTTCAGAATAGCATAGTGTTTAGCTTACTCAGAATGTTTTGTGCATGCTGCTCAACATTGTTGCCTTACTTATGGGTTATTTGGGCCATGTCAGGAGCTTATACCAAACGATACGAGTGCCAGTACCAACTCCATTACATGCAGAGATTTGATGACAGAATATGATGAGGTAAGCAGAGATATTATTAGTGAAGTTAGTGAGCATAAAGCCTATACGGCAGGGACAGTTCTTGACCTAATACGATTTGTGGCCCCAAAAATGATGCAACGAGCTGAAGCTCACTTCTCCCATGGGATTGCGGACGATTTGGATGATCCCAAATACAGCCATTATAAATACTGGTCTAATCCTCTTGAAAGCAGGTATAAACAAAACTTTATAGATATACTTGGCTCATCCAATCTGCTTAATCAATTATCTTGTTTATGTAAGCAATACTGGGACATGGTGTAACTCAATCGATAAATGTATGATTCATTCAGGCTGCCAAACGCACCAGACATGGAAATATACTGCATGTATGGTGTTGGAATCCCGACAGAGAGAGCGTACATCTACAAGTTATCACCCATAGAGCGTTGTCGTAGCATACCCTACCGGATTGATGCTGATGCGAATGCAGATGCGGGAAGTGTGGGGGGTTGTCTGAAGGGAGGGATCCACTATTGCGATGGGGATGAGAGTGTGCCTTTACTAAGCGCGGGGTTTATGTGTGCAAGGGGCTGGAGGGGGAAAACCCGATTCAACCCGTCAGGAGCACCTACATATGTGAGGGAGTATAGGCACAAGCCACCATCGAGCTTACTCGAGGGACGCGGCTCTGAGAGTGGGTCCCATGTTGACATCATGGGTAACGTCGCACTCATCCAGGATGTCTTACGCCTCGCTGCAGGGGCCACTGGACTGGATCTCGGAGGGGACCGCATTTTCTCCCAGATTATGGATATCTCCGCAGCACTAAAACTTAAGCTGTGATTCGCTCATTACTCATTGCCAATTCCAAACAAATATCTGTAATGCATACATCTACTCAGACTGACAGGGGAACGGATGAATGAATCACACCAGGCCAATCTCAAATTCCAATAAAGCCCTGAGCAAGTATGAGTCTTTGTCAGGCTGTTCCAATAAAAATGTCAATCAACTTTTTATTGTAGTCAAAAATATCATTAACCTTTCAAAATTGTCAAATTTTGAAATGTATCACTGCTTTTGGACAACATTGTCACTCAACTTTCCCAAAAAGGTTACCAAAATGTCACTATCCTTAATTGTCATCTTTCATTCATTGGAATTAATCTATAAAAATACATAAATTACATGTCTTGTTTTTTTTGCGGTGTGGTGTGATTTCACAACTTAATATACCACTTAATATTCTTTCGCACTTTATCACAATTATTATCAATATATATATCTTCACTTTTCTCCTCTACTTTTCAAATTTCTCTCCTCATCTACCGCATCCACATTTTCCACCAATTTTAACATACAATTCTACACTTTGCAACACTTTCCACAGTTTCACCACACAATACCATTTCCACATCTTACCAATCACACAAAAGAACATAGTCTCAAATGGAGATTCAATAGAAAATTTCGTTTATAATCATATAATTGTAATTTAATTTTTTTATAGTTAGGATTTTATATAGTACTGTCAAATTTTTAATGGATAAATTTTATTTTATTTTATATTATATGGTTAAAATATTATAATAATATTCTCTCTGTAACTTGTTATCTGTCTTCTATGTTGTAATAACCTTACTTAATTCAATAGTAATCTTGTGTCGTAATTTAAATTTCGTTATGTAAAACTCTGTCGTTCAAGTGTATTTTGCAGGACACGAGCAAGGCAACGACCCGGACGTGACAACTGGACTAATTATTTTAATAATCGAGCAGTTGATGATCCTTAGTGTCTCTGCTATTGTTTTGATTATATTCTGTGCGGATGCACGGGAATGTTTGTATGTTAAACTTATTAAAATTGAATAATCTTGAATCTCGATTAAATAATTTTGAAAAAGAACACTTTTACAAACTGACTTATTTGTAAAATCAACATGTGTAAAAGCTAATGTGTATTGTTTTAAGGGATCCCTTGTTTTAATTGTGTAATAAATATTTGTACTCATATATGTAATAACTAATACGTTTCTTAATTAATTCAAAAAAATAAGCTTATTAATTATAATTTTTATTTTTTCTTTTATGTGAAAACTTTTGATGATGACACATGGCAAAAGCTCCAATTAGAATGTTTTGTTTTAATATATGTAATAGATAACATTGTTGCTTTTATTAAAATTTTACTGAAGCCCGAATTTCGCATTAATGCTAGTCTCAAAGTTCCTAACTTGCAATATCTTCTTTTTTTTTCAAATAACTGCAAATTTAACTTGAGACCTGAAATTAGTATTTTAGCCTAGAGGAGGGAAATATAGAAAAGAAAAAGGGAGAGAAGAGATAACAAATGATAATAGGAAAAAGAAAAAGGAGAGTTAAAAGAGACAGCAAAATAACGTTGTTCTTTCTCTGTTTCAAGGAACTCAATTGGTACTCGCGAAAGAGTGTTGGGTAGAAACTTCACGTTAGTGAAGAGACTTTTTGGGCAAACTCCAAAGACAATTTGGGATTATGCTGAAATAACCGTTGTAGTAGGTGTTGCAAGCTTTCCAAAATGTCTTTACTTCGAATCATTTCGAGATTTGAGTGAGAAGTTATGAACTTGGAAATATAGTCCAGTGAACACATATTTTCCAGAAAACGACGAAATTCTGCAGTTATCGCGAGGAACCTTTTGGGGCCTTTCTTGTAGTATTTTGGATTAATGATCAACATAAGAGTTGTAGAGTATACTTTTCCCTTTCCATAGGTTAATTACCCACCATTAATAGAGGCCTATATCTTGAGTTATGAATTTTTTTAAAAAAAATAACTTTCAAAAGCTTTTAAATCACAAACTTATTGTTTTCAGGTCCTAACTCTCGTTTTTAAACTCAATGTTCAACTAGAAAAAATTTTAGTACCAACTTAGACCCTTTCTAAATGTTTTCCTTTGAATTTTTATTATTTATTATTTATTCATTTATCCTTTCTAATTTTTCATTTATTTATTTTACCATCGCTGAAGGGCTTATGACTTCGTGATTTCCCTATTCGAGTAAAATTTTCTAGTTAACTTTAAAACCTTCAAAAATACCTACACTTGAAAGCAAAGAGGCTATTAGTCCCCAAATCACCAAACTTACCCACTTATTGACTATTTCTTGTTCAAGTAGGCAACTTTGGGTCGTTGTTGCTCTCGAGTAATCCCCACCTCAAGGCACTATTTATTTTTAGCAAGTCACTTCATTTGAGGTACGCATATAGCACATACCTTTTATAATGTCATGTATTTATATAATGAAAACATCAAGTGTTCTAAATAATGTGAACAATATGTTTTTTCATCATGTTTTGTCATCAAAATGTGGACCCGCCCAATTTAAGCATATTGATTGCATTCATTCTATATATCTGGCCAGTGTCAACCGGTTAACTCTGTCCGGACCTCCCGATCGGTCCGGGTATGCGCATATGAAGGCTTAGTCTGATAATCGTAAACGAGTCCCACTCAGATAATAATAGTGCAATATGTTTTAATTACTTCTCTTCTCTTTGTTTGCGAAATGATTTGAAATGCGTAAAATAAAATGAATTAATAAATTAGGATTTACAATATATGGGTATGCGTATTGAGTTTCAACTCATTTGCGAAAACACATGCTTATGTTTTGTTTTAGGTGTTGGCTCTGGGGGTGGAATGTCTGATACCGGTAAGAAGCAAGGGTAAATGGGCGTCTAAGAGTCCTCTTTTGTAATATTGTGAAGCTATGGTTGTAATCAGTACGACGATGTTAAGTGTAGGGTCGCACTTTTGCTAGTGTTTTCAAAGCCATCTTTTGTTGTGTAAAATTGTTCTCGGCTACTTTGAAAATCCCTTTGAGTATGTGGGTGGTGTCGTAATAATGATTTGTCTTTTGGTTGTAAATGCGAATATATGTTTGGTAATTAGTTGTGTTAAGTAAAACTATGGGATTGTAGGTTGGAAATTATGGAATGAAAAAGTATGTATGGATGTTTATTTCTGGTTCATAGTTTTTATGTTGTTATTGGAAGTCTTGTGTGTATGGTAGCCTTGTCCATTGTGGTTGGACGAGGATAATGTCCTTGAACTCCTTAATCCGTTGCGCTAATCATTAGATGATAAGGTGTTTACCCCTAATCTGGTGATTATGAGTCTAGGGGTGTTACAGTTGTGGTATCAGAGCTTAAGGTTATAAACTTAGGGGACATAAAGTATGCCAAAGTTGATTAATGAATGTTAGAAATGTGGTCGTGTGTGGTGAATGCATAAGTTGAGTCTTGTAAGCCTTGTGTTATAGTCCAATGATGGTTATAGTTAGAGTCTTCATGATTGAGTTTCCATAAGAGAATGGATAGGGGTTAAGAGCCCGGTTGAAGTCAAAAATCTTTAGTCTTAAGGGTTTTTACAAGCTGGGTGCTTGATGAGTTGATTCAAGTCTAGTACTATGAGATGAGTCTCTTGTGATACGTATTAGAGTCAAATTGGTATCAGCATGACTTCAAATTTTATAAAGGAAGGATGTGCTTATCCTAAAGGTACTAATAAGTTTGATTTCGTGATGAATTTGGCCAATTCTAAGTACTATGGTCCTAGTCAAGAGGTTTTGTCATTATCATGGATATCAGTATGAAAGACTTGTGATCCTTAAAGGTCTAGGGAGACTCATTAAAGTGAATGAATAAGAGTCAAGTCACTTGGATGTTTTAATGAGAGATACTCACTACACTTTTGTTTTACTTTCTCTTCTTGCTAGACGACTTTCCCTGGACTAGGGTTGTTCATAATCCAGTCCAGACCAAATAAAGGATTGGACCGAGGACTGGACCGAAGATAGTTCAGTCCAATCCTCAGTTCAGGGAATTGAGTTTCGGTCTTCGGGACAAAGATTGGATCGAATTAGAAGATAGAGGACCAAACTACAGACCCAATTTTTCTACGGGTTTTTGATTTTTCATCACTATTCATTGATGTTCTGAGTTTATCAATCTCAAACTCTTGACCCTCTCGTGTCCCTACTTCACCCTCCACCCTCCCTCCGGCCTTGACCACCCGCCATCACCGGGCGTCATCGCTAGCGCCGTCTCGGTCGTCAGAGCCACCGCCCTCCCTCTACAATGAACTGCTTCACGAACGCTCCCCAGTCTACACTCCCCACTCCCCACTCCCCAGATCCGTTGTTCTCCTCCGCAACCAGCCACCACGCGGTCAATGCATAGTCGGCTACCGTCCAACAGGCTACCATGCACAGTCAACCGCTTCACTGGTTCAGGTAAAAATTGATCGTATATCTTCCCCATAATTTGATCCATTCGGTCGGTCCATACATGGACTGAACTTTTTTCGGTCAGCTTAGTCTAAGACCGAAAAATGTAGACATGGATTCAAAATAACAATCAACACTAAGAAAGCATGAAAGAAGAAAGCAATTAGAAAGCAATAAATGACAAAACTAGAATGAACAATGAAATTGGGAACAAAAAATTATACCTCTAAAGCACTAAATCTTCACTCTAATCTTTAAACTTCACTTGGATTTTCCCCCGAACAAATAAGAAAATTGTGAATTGGATTACTAAGAATCCCCAAATCCTCACTTGAGAGTAGAATTTGTGACCCTTAGCCCTCCTCCTTACTAAAAGTTGGATTGGTGGTAGTCAGAATTAGAAAGCTTGAATCAAAGCATCAATGGACAAGAGAGAGAGAGAGAGAAAGAGAGAGAGAGAGAGAGAGAGAGAGAGAGAGCAAAAGCTTTGTAAATTGCTTCAATGGAAATTGCTTGAAAAGAGTTGAGTACAAAATTGCAAGAGGAATGAAAGAAAACTTGAAGAACAATTAAAGACTTAATGAAAAATTAAAGAAAGCATAAACCTAATTTCTACTCTAATCCTATTCCTACTAATGAAAAACTAACTTAAAAACTAGATGATTATAATGTTGAATGTATGTGGGTATTTATAGAAGGAAAGAAAATATCCCAAAACCCATAGAATTAATCTCAGCAGACACGCGCATTTCCGCAGAATCGCCGACAGGTCGCGAGTGCGACGCCCAGGGTCGTGGGCGCGACCCACCTCTGCCCCGTTCCATCCGTCGCTCGTTCAGCACCTGTCGCGGGCGCAAGAACACAAGTCGAGGCACGACCAGTCTCTATCGCGGGTGCGATGCAACCAGCAGCGGGCGCGACCAGTCTCTGTCCGTAGTACCTTTCTTCTCTCCGCAGCACGTCGCGGGCGCGAAAGCTTGCTTCGCGGGTGCTACCTTACTCTGTCGCGGGTGCGACGCATCCGTAGCGAGTGTGACTCCACTCTGTCTGCAGGCCAATTCTCCTTTCCGTGGCACGTCGCGGGTGCGACTGGACGTGACTCGGGTGCTACGTTGTTCTATCTCCTTCCCTTGTCGTCCTCCTTTAGGCTATAGCGCCCGCTACAAGGGTTGTAGTGGGTGCTACGCCCCTGTTTTGCGCCAATAATGAAGATGAAGTTCCCGGGTTGGTCTCGCCTCGGTTCTCGGCTCGGGTCTGCTTGGGTCAGCTCGGGAAATCACTCGGGATTCCCTAAAAAGCCTCAATTAAGCCCAATTTCCTTCTAACTCTTTATTTTCCTACAAAACACGAAATCATCATAACTAATATATAATTAAGGGGCTAGAACAAGCAAAAATACCCTATAAATGATAAGAATTCAGCTTGGAATGAGATCGAACACTTGCCTTAATTACACTTCATTGATTGGTATAAAATATTCTTTAATTATTTCCTAGTATAGGTCACATATAAAATACAATTAGGAAAATAATTATTGGGAAGAACCGAAGAAATAATATCCACACAATAATAGTAATATCCACATAATAATATTATTTGGAGTAATCAAATAATATCCATATAATAAATATATCAATGAGTCAATATAGGTCAAGGTGAATTTTGCTTTTGGTTAAAGCTTGATGTTTGTTAGAAGCCTCGGCTCCTCAATGACCTTGAGGGGGTCTTAAGTTATGTAAAGTTGCAGTATGAAGCACATTCACTCAAATCTCAATTACAAATTTGTACATGATTTTGAACTATATATTTATGGTACTGGAGAATGAAACTTGATAATATTATTACCCTTTGTTCCCGTTTCTGCAATTTAGTTGCCTAAATATCTAAGAAGAATGAACATCAATGTCATTCCAATTCAGATTAAAATCTGGTATGGTTTAATTCACATTTGGGTTGAGTCATTTTGGACATGAGTTCTTTAGGTTCATGTTATGCTCAAACAATAATCAGATCGGTTCACAATCGGGTATGCTCTAGTTTAAGTTTGGTTTGTTCATGTTTAGTTTGTGAACCATATCGGGCTAGGGTCTGAGCTACGAAACCCGTGGTCATCAAGCTTACCCGCACCCCCTTCATAAAACACGGGCAAAATGACTTCAAGGTCAGGTGTGGAGTCTACTTTAAGGTGAGCCCGAGACCTTGGAGGCATGTTCGGGTCATCGTTGGGTGTGGCATCCACTACAATTGGGACCCTGGACCGTGGGATGGAGCTACGAGTCCTCATCAGGACCTACTTCGGGCCTTTGAAAGGGTTCGAAGTCTTTCGGCAAGAATAAAAGAAAGGGGTCAACATGGGGTGTTGAAATGGGCATGCCTTCACTCATTCAACCATAACTCTTTTAATACAACTTCGATGTGCTTCAAATTTTGGGAGCTTAAAGTACATACCGAAAGTTTTCCATCGATGCCTTATGGGGCTAAAACGAAGTCTGGATGAAAAAGTTATGCTAGTTTGCGATCGGCGTAAAATCGCGCGTAAGGTCGCACCGCGACGCAGGTCAGAGCGCCCGCGACGACTTGGCCAGAACGTGGTCGCGCCCGCGAAGACCATGGTCGCGCCCGCGACACTCGTCACGCCCGCGAAGTCCCAGATCGCGCCTGCGACACCGCGCTACTGCGGAATCGCCCAGCTGCCTTCGAGCCGTCGCGCCCGCGAGAGACCTGAATTCTGCGCGTGTTTTAGTCCTTGAACAACTGTGTTTTGTTGCTTATTACCCCTTGTATAAATATTCTATTTGCACTGTTTTCAAGAAAGATTTTGCTGATTATGAATATGCTAATGAAAAGCTAGGGTTTCCCTAATTTTCTCCTTAAATCTTGTTTACTTTATCCAATTCTTTGGTAGTATTGTAAGTCATTTCTTTAGTGATTATTGGGTGGATTACCTTTAGATAATCATGGTGGAATGTTAGGCCATTGGTGGTGGATTTCTTCCTTTATCCAAGTGTCATATCCACATCCTTTTTCCCGTTCTTTGGATTGGTAACTCTTTCCAATCCAATCCAATCTTACATAATTCCCTAAAAAAGTTTTCTCTCTAAAAACACAATTCCCAAAAAAGTATCCAATTCAATCCAATCCAATCCAATCCATCCAAATTTCATTTTATCCAATCCACTCCAGTATTATTTGCTTAGCTTTCGGTATCCACCTTTAGAGCTTAAAGTACACACCTTTAGTGAAATAAACCCAAAACATTCAAAATTTCTTCGTGGAGAGACTCTATTAAGAGGATTTAAGTCCTTAAAGCTAAGCAGATTGAGGTACCCCAGTATCCACCTTTAGAGTTTCCAAATGCCACCCAAGGTGGTGACTTTATTGGCTCTTTGGCTCAGATTAGACCATTTCAAACTCAGCATTTGCAGGTTTGAGTCAACCAAAAGCCGCCTCAGATGCCCCTAAATCGCATGGTATTATTTCTTCCAATCCACGATTGTAATAGGATGTGCTTTCAAGACTTGATTCTAATGATAGTGAATTTGTTAGTCCAATCTAAGTTTATTTTTTCCCTGATCTCGAAGATTTCATCGTGGTGGCTCGAAAATTGATGTTAGAAGAAAGAAGAAAGATAATGCCTCACTGAAATTTAACTGGAGAGGATATTAGATGCAACTCGAAATGTTAAGTCTACCTCAAATGAAACTTTAGAAAGTTCAAAGATTTAAAGGATATATATACGGGGATTGCATGCAAGAGGGTATCGTGAGAAATGTTTGTGGTATAAAGGTCATTGGTGATCAAAGTATAACAGGGAAACACCTGAAGAAGGATCTAAGATGAAAAGAAGATAAAATGTTTGATTTCTTCTTGGAGTGGTTTGTAGAATTGGTGACTCTTTTGTAGAACACTTGTTTGTATTCTTTTAGTTGATGTGGGTTATATTTTGCGGTCATCATTATAGGATCTCTAATATAAATTTTAGTCTTTCAATGACTTTCAATAATAAGAAAAATATTATCTATAGTCAAATATATAACTTCAACCAACAAACTTCAAGATGTCAGTAAATCTCTTCTTCCATTTTGCGTCATAAAACAATGAAAAGAAAAAAAAGAAAAACTATGAAAGTTAAAACTAGTAAATATTTTGAGGGATGGGTAAAATTAATTGCGTCCGAAGATTGCACATGAATTAGCCGATGTGGTATAACAAATTATGAGTCGTGTGGACGGAGGGAGTGAAAAATGGGAAAGGGGAGTGGGGGAGTGAGGTTGCGTACCAAGATTGTACATGAATTAGCCGATGTGGTCTAACAAATTACGAGTCGTGTAGGCGGAGGGAGTGAAAAATTAGAAAGGGGAGTGGGGGAGTGAGGTTGATGAAAAAATTTGGAGTAGGCCCCACAAAGCCACCCTTTCTTTCAACGTCTGTGGACCTCTCCTCTCCTGACTCCTCCTGGCCTTTTTCTCTTCTTCCTCTTCCTCTTCCTCTGGTTTTTAAATAAATAAATTTCTCCACCGCCACTTCCATCTTCATTTAAATCATTCATTTCATTCATCCCTTCCTTGTCGCATATCCTCTTCTTCTCTTTCTCTTCTCTTCTCTTCCAAATCAAATCAACCCCCCTCTGCAACTGCAACTTCAACTTCCATAAAAATGGCGTCGTCAACCCGTGTAGATCTCGACGGTAACCCCATTAAGGCCATCACCATTTGCATGATTGGCGCCGGTGGATTTATCGGCTCCCATCTCTGTGAGAAGCTCATGTCCGAGACTCCTCACAAAGTTCTCGCTGTTGATGTCTACAGTGATAAGCTCAACCATCTTCTTGAACCTCCTTCTCTCCCTTGGGCCGATCGCATTCAGTTTCATCGTATCAACATCAAGCATGATTCTCGCCTTGAAGGCCTCATCAAGATGGCAGATCTGGTATTCTCTCCTCTCATTTCAACGTCCCCCATCTAAATTTCTGTCTCCCGATTCCTAATTCTCCTTACATCTTTTCATCACCTGGTGTTGCCATTCTATGTTCCGCATTGCAATGCGGTCTTTTGGATTCGTAATGCGATGAAATTACTGCGTATTCCGGTGTCGGTGATGAGCTCAATGCTGAATTTGTGGATTTTTCTTTTTGTAGACGATAAATTTGGCTGCGATCTGTACTCCCGCCGACTACAATACCCGTCCACTCGACACAATTTACAGCAACTTCATCGATGCGTTGCCAGTGGTATGCATTTCTGATGCTGAGATTTCAAAATGAAGTTTGCAATCATCATTGCAGCTCAAGTCAATGTTATTTTAATGATGTTGATTTATGATGTTAATGGTGACAGGTCAAATACTGCTCGGAGAACAACAAGCGTCTCATTCACTTCTCTACTTGTGAAGTGTACGGGAAAACCATTGGCTGCTTCCTTCCCAAGGACAGCCCTCTCCGTCAGGTGATGTTCATCAATCATTCTTTGCATTCCAGCTATGGTTTTCCATGGGGAATTTTATTTTGATGATGCAGATCTATGTGTGCTATTGCTTCATTTCTCTATCTTCACTTGAGCTGGATCCTTTTGTATATTTCTTTTCTATTTAATACACTGGCTGCACTTTTTGGTTGGACTTTGAGGTGAGGTTGGCATCTTGCAATATAATAATGAGTCGGTGACATACTTTAAGATTGAATCAATTTATTTTTTTATGGACATGAATCATTGTCATCATTAAGTATCTGTGCTTTTACCTTTGATTCAGCTTTCCATCGGAACTTGCTTAGGTGTTACTTTCATGGATCTCAGCTGACCTATATTCACGTTAACTGTCAAATGTAGCTCACTCATAAACTGAAAGCAAAGTGGGGAGAAAAAAATGATTGCATCGAATGCATCTCCAGCTGCATATAGAATTATAGATAATGCTAGTGGAGCTGTGTTGAATACACTTACGCTAAGCTTGGTGCCTTGGTCTTATGAGAAGGCCAAGAATATTAGCTGTCATCCTAACAGATGTATTCTCTTATCAATCTGATCCACATATTTAACTGCTAGCTCAATTTGATCCATAAACCTTGTTGTCAATGGTGGTGATTTTTTGCCTTGGCATTTAAGTTTCCCTTTGTCTTTTTTCATACTAATATTTCAAACACTTCTTTTTAACTTTTCCATCACCTTTGTGGAATCAATTCACACTTCAATTTGCTTTTTCTCAACTTTATTATGTTTCCTTAAGCAAAAGCTTGTCCATCTTAATTCATTTTGATGTGGAAGCACATATTGTAATCAGAACTGCTTACATTTTGGTTTTGACACTCAACTGTGGACATTCATTTTAAGTGCAGTTCCATATTTAAATGTATTTGGGGAAGTGTTCTATCAGTTGGATGGATGAATCATTTCTGAAGCTGAGCACTAATGGTCTTGACTGTCAGGCTCCCCTGTTTCTGGTGGAGTTGAGCTTTGAGTCATACTTCTTTAATCATGTTAAGCATATTTAATTGTTCCAATACCTTCATTATCCTCTTGGATTCCTTTTGGATTATTGAGGTTGTAGTCATCATTGGACTACAATAACAGTTTCCATTATAGATCTTGCTACTAATAGTCTAATAGTGTGCATCATCTGCCTGATTTCCATATTTTTTGGCATCCTAATTGATGTTGGAACTTGGATGATGAAGACCGATGGGTGATAACTTTTCTGTCCAGTTGTAAAAAAAATCAGAAAGGTTGATTGAGTTATGAATGCTGAATTTATGTAGATTTGAGTTGCTGGCCTTGCGAATGAATTTGCTTCATAGGTTCTTAATAGCTTCTTTTATGTTCTGATTGTTTCCTGATTTCTCCAGCCTCGTGCATTTTGAACCTAGTCTTAGTGTTGCTTCAAACTTTTGCTTATTCATCAAGCTTGTATAATATATGTACGTATGCATCTGGATCTCATGTAATCAGTCTATCCATGAACAACTGTGATGTTTGTCAAGGTAAGGTTGCACATTTGCGGGCCTCATCAGAGCCTGTGAAAGAGACACCTACACTGGGAGTCATCAATGAACAAATCATACATGACGTGATGCTTTGTTGGTTTTGATCTATATTCTATTTTGTTTTTGATGCAGTTAACTGCTGTTTTTTGTACACTCCCTCCATCCCATATTATTTTTCTTTTTAACTTTGTGATTCCCATAATACTTGTCATTTTAGAATCCCGATGGCATATTCTCATTTGTTTTATTTATTTATCTACCCGACTTTCTCTTTTCTTTTTCATTATTAGACCTCTATCCTACCTCTAATGCTACTTCCTAAAACATCACAACGACCCAACTAACTATCCTTTATTTGTTTTTGAGTTTTTCTCCTTAGTGACTTATAATATGGGATGGAGGGAGTACCTTACATTAGGATTTAATTCTTGTGCTTCCTAAACCTAACTCATAGAGGATCATAATATCTGTAGCAGTGCTCATCTAATATCCATGTTTCTGGTTAGCATTTCTACTTTTGCCATTCTAATTCTATCGGATTTGTCCAAGGAGACATTCTATTGTCATTTGCCCTCAATTGTTGACATAAATATTTGCGAACTTTAAAATACTAGAATGCTGGTATTTGTTTTTGCAATTGTTTGGCATAAGTCCTCCGTGCCTTTTAGTTTTAGACTTGATGAGTTTTTATGCTCAACTGTTTATATGTATTGCATGGACATTTCTTATCCCAAGTGACATGCTTTGCATTGCTGCTTTTCGTTTGGTACTTCATTTTTTGTCTGTGGTTTGAATGGAAGTAGGTTTCTGCAATGGCTTATGCCTTTTGTTTTCGTGTGTGTTTATTCTTTCTTTTTTCTCATTGATTTATTATTATTATTATTTTTTTTGGGGATAAGTATATGTGGTGTTCAACTGCTTGTTCCTTTCTGAACTTCCTTCTGCCTGCCTCTGCACGGCATCATTTCTCTCAATGGAGAAAATATGCTGCTAAATTGGAGCAAAATCTCTTTTCTTTGTTTCTATTGTTGCTGAGATGCATATGCTTGTTACTGTGATATGACAGGATCCAGCATACTATGTTCTCAAAGAAGATGCTTCTCCTTGCATCTTTGGCCCCATTGAGAAGCAAAGGTGGTCCTACGCATGTGCTAAGCAGTTAATTGAGAGACTTATCTATGGTGAGCTATTATTCTTATTGAATTTTTCTTTATATTGTATGAATTGGTGAATTCTTGTCATTAACTTTTACTGATTTTCATTCCTCATGTCTTGTTTTGTGCTTCTACAGCGGAGGGTGCCGAAAACGGTCTGGAGTTCACCATTGTGAGACCTTTCAACTGGATCGGCCCCAGGATGGACTTCATCCCTGGCATTGATGGTCCTAGTGAGGGTGTTCCAAGAGTGTTGGCTTGTTTCAGCAATGTATGTTCCATCTTATTTCCTTATGTTTGATCTCAAGTTGCTCTTTGCTTCTGCTTTTAAAAGCAGTGCTGGTGTCCCTCTTTTCAGAACCTCCTTCGCCGTGAACCACTGAAGCTTGTGGATGGTGGCCAATCTCAGAGAACTTTCATTTATATCAAGGATGCCATTGAGGCTGTACTATTGATGATTGTAAGTTGATCTAACTCCAATCAGGATATATACTATTTTTCCCTCATGAGAGGTGGATTTCAAAAGCGAGGGCACAGTAAGCTCATAACTTAGTTATTATCTCAATATTTAGGAAAATCCTGCCAGAGCAAATGGTCATATCTTCAATGTTGGCAACCCTAACAATGAAGTTACTGTTCGACAGCTTGCAGAGATGATGACCCAGGTGAAATCTTGTTCTTCTATTGCCATTTAGTTGTTATATTTGCTGTGATTGTCCTTTTTTTAAATCAATAGTCAAGCAATTGAAGCTATATTCCATTTTGTATATCTTATAGGTCTACTCAAAGGTGAGTGAAGAATCTGCATTGGAATCACCCACCATTGATGTGAGCTCCAAAGAGTTCTATGGTGAAGGGTATGATGACAGTGACAAGAGAATTCCAGATATGACCATCATCAACAAACAACTTGGTAATAAACCCTCCCTTTTTCATGGAAGTAATGACGTATACCTCCCCCCAACTATTTTGAAATGAGGATTTTACCCTCTACAATTAAGAAATATTTCAAAATAGTTGGGGGAAGGTACATGTTATTAGTTCCTTTTTCCTGCATTATTCCTTCCGATTAACTAGCTTAATTTCTTGTTTTTGTATTGAGCTTATTTTTTTTTATAATTCTGGGTCAAAAATTCAGGATGGAACCCTAAGACATCTCTGTGGGACTTGCTGGAGTCAACCCTTACATACCAACATAGGACATATGCAGAGGCCGTGAAGCAGGCCATGTCGAAGCCCCTTGCATCTTAGGTGAGGCGATGTCAAAAGATTACTTCTTGCCGTCTCAGGTTTTGCGTGGTTTACCAGTCCATTCTTATCGAAGAAACCTTGAAATATGTCAACAGATTCTATGCCTTGATTTTTTCTGCCCTCTCTTTTCACCTTTTCCACCTTTTTCTTTCTACTCCATTCTCGTCGTGGAGTGCTCATGCTGCAATCATTTTGGTTGTAATTTTCTCGATGCTGCTCTCTCAATTAAGGGGTATTATAAGAATTTTCTTTTCCTTTTTTCCTGCTATGTGAAGAGACTTATTTTTGGTTACCAGTGAGGCGGGTTTTGCTGTCAACTTGTTTGCCCATCGGATGAACCATAAACAGAAAGCATGAATGTATTAGTATTATGTTTGTAGGACCCAGAAAAAAAAAAGAAAGAAAAGACGGTTGTATTAGTAATAGTATGTGCGTGTACGAGACTCTTTGATGCACCATATCTTTGTTTTTATCTGGTGAAATAAATAGATAGACCTTAATTTAGCTATTTGCGTATATATTTTAGATTTAGGCACCGTTCTTTTGTGTGTTTGCGTTGCAGTTAGTTGCGGTAGATTGCAGTTAGTTGCGGTAGATTGCGGTAAGTTACAGTGAAAATAGTAAAAAGGTAATGGTAATTTGTGGTATGTTGCGGTAGGTTGCGTTGCTGTTAGTTGCAATTAACACACAAAAGAACGGTGCCTAAAAATCTGCAAGGCGTAAAAAAAAACACATGGGTCCTTGAGCTGCGAGGCTCAAAAAGTGCCATCTTGTTTCAAAATCACATAGAAGCTGTATTTCCACATAATAAGTTTAAAAAGGACATTAAATGATGGATTAAGTAATATAATAAAAAATGTTGCAAATAGTCTGAACATTGATATATCACTATGTTAGGAGAGGTTCGTTGGCGATGAAGAAATTTTGGATCTTTCGTTGATTTTAGTCCAAGGTGGAGATTGTTAGGAAAATGTCCTAAAATCACCCAGTCTCTTGATCCCACAATTATTTGTTTCCTAATTGTATTAGGATATTATTTAGGTTTCCTTATTATGTTAGGTTTCCTAATTGTATTAGATTCTAAATCTAATTGGAGTGGGAGTCAAGGTAGGTTTATAGGGAGTTTTCCCTATAAATAGTGGGTCTAGTTCGCCTTGTTTTGTGTGGCCAATTTCGGGGGCACCTCCTGTGGGAGGAGGTGTATTCAGATATTCTGAGATTTTGTATTCCCATTGGTGAGAGAAGTTGTGAGAGTTTATGTGAGTTGTTATACTCTCTTTCTGTTGATCTCGGGGTGAGATCGTTCGTTGTAATCTCTACCAATAGTGGATTTGTTTGAGGTTGTGCCGCCCGTGGTTTTTTCCCGATTTGGGTTTCCACGTAAAAATCTTTGTGTCCCCTTTATCTTCCGCAAATTAATTTTCTCGATATAACTCTAACACACTAAAATAATCTTCTAAAAAGAAAACATACAAAATAGCTTGAGCTGTGAGGCTCAAAAAGTGTCACCTTGTCTCAAAATTCACATAGAAGTTGTAAAGGGCATTAACGAATGGATTAGATACAAGTAATATGATGAAAAATCATGCAAATAGTCTGAACATACAATATATCATTTAAATAGTAAAGAGATAAAATAAGTATAGTCATTTAAAGTGAACATAGAAAACACAACACACTAAGCAAAGTAGCAAGTATCAACGTAATCTTAAGGCCTAGAAGCCCTAGAGTTTAATAACTAAAATAACGATCACTCATAATCATTGTCATCATCCAACATTACATTCTGAGCATCCTATCATCATCATCATCATCCACCAATTCAATATCCTCAATGTCCTCTTCTTCTTCCTCTTCATCAATTAGTTCAAATCTAGCACAGGAAGATTTGGAACTAGAGGCATTCATGGGAATTTTTCCTTTTCCCTTGTCCCTTGTAGTAGATTAAGTGGAGGATCCATGCCTAAATCTATAACGGGACTCATTTGCCCCACTAGCTTGAACAACCACAGTCCAAATAAGGTATCATCCTCAAACACGAGATCATCATCATCCTCTTCATCTTCCATTCTTCCAAGGGTAGGAATGGACGTACTATATTTGTAGGACCTCCTGCAACTGAGCCGCTCGTGTCGTCATGTCCGAAAAGACCAATTAAGCATCGTGATCAACTCATTGCTCTAATCAATTTCATTCAAGAGGATGAGATCTCTACCACTCTCCTGGTGGCGGCACTTCAATGCACGATTTGATTTAACAAAAACCAAATCATTCAATCAGGATTGTGCTACCTTATTTCTCTTCTAGGTGTGAAGCTGTTGAGAAAGTATATGAAAATTAGTTATTTGCTTAGCTTAAATTTCAATAATTAAAATTTCTCAAAATTAAATAGCTTTGGAAGATGTATCTTACATGTTGGAAAACACCCCAATTTCTCTCATGGTGTGGCGGGTCCATATGCACTCCACCATTTTTAGAAAAATAAGTGTAAGTTAGAATAAGCAATTAGGTACTAAGCTAGTAGATACTATGTAACTTAGAAATGATGAATAGAACCTAAGTTAAATTAAGAAATACTCCCACACGTTCCATATTAATTGTCATAATTTTGACTTACAAGGTTTTGAATGTTACTCTTTGATTGATAATTTATTATATAATATGTTATTTAACAATTCCAATATTATACTTTTATGATATCATTTTTTATTACAAATCTAATGGTGGTAATTTTATATAGCAATTCATTGTATATATTAAGAAATTTATGGTCAAAAATTTTGAAATTAGACTGCATGATTTCCGAACAATTAATATGGAACGGAAGGAGTAGTTTCTTACCGAGAGATGACAGATTGCATTACCTTTTTGTCAATGGCTTTCCAAAGAGGCCTTTCCTCATTTTTGGAGTAAATTACATTTACCCTACTTGAGGTTTGGTGTAATAATTTTTACCTCATCTTTGTGAAATAATTTTTACCTTACTTCACATAAGCTCTAAGTGTTTTTTTATCCTACCCGAGGTTTGCTATGATAATTATTACACACCTTACCTTTGTGAAATAATTTTTACCCTACCTCACATAAACAGTAAGTGATTTTTACCCTATTTGAGGTTTGTTGTAAGTGTTACTCCAACACTACAACATAACAAGGCTACGACGACTTAACAGAGTGATCGATGTCATATTGGTTGCAAAAATTTTTCGCGCGACCGGTAACTTAGATAATGAAGCGTTTAGCTTGTTGTAGGGGTATTCTTTATTTATCACTTTTTTTTTTATAGGGAATACTCCCTCCGTTCCATATTAATTGTCATAATTTTGACTTTCACAGTCTTCAATGTCACTTTTTGATTGATAATTTCTTACATAATATGTTATTCACAATTGCAATATTACACTTTTATGATAGTATTTTTCGGTATGAATCTAATGGTAGTAATTTCATATAGTAACTTATTGTATATATTGAGAAAATTTATGGTCAAAAAATTTAAAATTTGACAATACAATTGTCAAAGACGACAATTAATATGGAACGGGTGGAGTAACTTAAATCATGAAGTGCATGACTAACTATGTATGGGTAGATCGTAGATTCACATTTTGGTGGAAATTGTCGACCGCGAAAGGGTATAAGATTGATCTATGTGATTGGCAGTGGAGAGGATAGCAAGGGAGGATTGAGAGGTTAGAGAAAGTTTAATGGAGCGTAGATGATGAAGACTGAGATTTCATTGTAGATTGCTTCCTATTTTGTTCATGGCATTCAAATGTCGTCTTCGATTACAGATCTTCAGTAATAATGGAGGAATTCTAAGATCTAGATCTTCAATAGCACTTACTGCTATAACAAGTAAAGTAAAAGTCACTTACAACTATTGTGAGGTAGGATAAAAATTATTTCACAAACGGGGGTGCAGAATAATTATAATAGCTAACCTTAAGTAGGGTAAAAAACACTTATAAGTTATGTGAGGTAGGGTGAAAATTATTTCACAAAGGTGGGGTGTGTAAAAATATTACACCAAACCTCAGGTAGGGTAAATATAATTTACATCTCATTTTTGTATAGGGCAACTTAACCATAATCTTGTCTTGGGTTTCAAGATTAGGAATCATTCTAGTGATGCAATCATATAAACCTTCCATCACTTCACCACATCCTTCGATTGCTTCTCGATTTGAATAAAAAATTGTCGGATTCAAGAAGTATCATGTCACATGAAAAGGTTGGTGAAGTTGACATTTCCATCTTCTGTCAATTTAATCAAATGCCTTCTCATAGTGCTCTTTCTTCTCTTGAAAGCTGGATTGTATTAGGTTCGACCCGATTTCGTTCCTCCTATGGTTACCGGTTCGCTTATGGCCACCCTCCCCTCTCCACGATTCAAACCCGACTCCATGATTCATTTAAAGGTGAATCCGGGTGCTTGGAGGTCCTTTTGGGCCATCGTTGGGGCGGTGTTCAAGGAAGACCTCGGACCATAGGACGTGTTTTCAGGTTCTCATCAGGAACCATCTCAGGTCTTCTAAGGAGCCCGAGATTCTCGGCAAGAATAACAAGGCCAGGTGGAATTCGTTGTGCGAGGCAAGCTAGGGACAAGACATGACAGAAGAGGAGTCACGGTCGTGACAATGATCGTCACACCCGTGACAAGGCTCGGTGGCCAACGTCGCGCCCGTGACACCCCCCACCCCCCAAGAGTTTGAGGTTGAGGGCAGCATTGTGCCTGCCACCCTTCGTTTGGAGATTTCTGGGTTTGAAAAATCGCCAGGGGTCATGGCCACGATCTCTAGCATCACGGTCGTGACCACCCCATGGTCTCGACCGCGACCCCTCTATCGATCATTCACCCAGATTTTTCTCTTGCTCCTCACGCCGCGACGCTTGTGTCGCGCCCGCGACGATCCTGGAAAATGTAGAATTTCAGCCCTACTTCCCCTTTTGTTCCTTCCTTTTTGTTTAATTCCTTTTGTATCCCTTTCCCCCATTTATTATATATATATATGTAAATCCCCCCTCCTTCCCTCCATTATAGTTAGTTGATAGTTTTTGAAGCATCTAGGTTTAGCCACCAAAATCCTCTCCACTTGGGAGATTGTAATTAAGGGTTTCCAAACCTTAATTAATGAAAGCTAATCCTTTTGTGGAATTTCTTGTTGGTTTCTCTTTCTTTGTGAGTGGGTGTTCTTCCTCCTCTCTTTGGTGAGATTTCTTGGGAGTTTCAAGGCACTTTGCTTGTGGAAGATCTTTGTGCAAGTGATTGAACATTTAGTTAAATTTGGTGAGTTTATACTCTTTAGAATTGTCCATATATCATTTAATTTCTTATTTATCCACAAAAACCCCAAAACCTTAAAAGTAGTTCTTGCTTGTATACGTTCTATGAGTAGATTTCTATCATCCACATTAATTTGTGTAGAACCTAGGTACGAAACTCTCCTTTTGGCATCAGAGCTAGGCATAGAATTCATAGTTTTGTCGGAAATTTCTTGTTTGTGTCTGAAATTATTCTTGTTGTTGTTTGGTGGTGATTTTTTTGGTGTTCTTTGTGTTGTTGATATTGTTGAGCAATTTCAATACCCCCATCTCCTGTGTTCATCAATTATTGTTGGGTGTTGTTATTGCTTTCCATTGTGATTGAAAGATTGGTGAAGGTGTTTGGTTATGTTGAATTTGGATTGCTGGATTTTTTTGAATTTGGTGGTTGTGTTGGAGGTTGTTGGTGGTGGTGGTTGTGAGCCCCAGCCGGGTTTGTTCTTCATTGTGTATTTCCCCATACCGGTTTCACCCCATCTTCCCCCACAAAATTTTAGCCTCACAAAACTCCTCAAATTTCCTAGCTACAAAGAAACTAAATCTACATCTGGTCAAATTATACGCCCCACAAGAAAACCTAAGCTCCACAAATGGCCTCCATGTCATATGCTTCGGGCAAACTCGATTTTCTCTCATGTCCTATTCCCCGAACCCAATCTTCCCTCGAGATGTCTATTCAACATCTCGAAGAGCAAACACGAAGGGTGCAATGCCAAATGAGTGACTTACTCCGCACCGTGACTATGATGCAACTTGAATCCTTGAGAAGGGTTAGTGGTTCTTGGATTTGGAGAACAGAAAAGAAGGCTCATTCATGGTCTTCTGAAAGGGGGGAGCAATCACTCTTAGGGTGCGATTTCATCCAAGGGACATCGAACTCCTAAGCTACACAAACCATCCTCCCGAGCTTAAACGGAAACGGAATATCTTCGGAAGCTCAAGGGTAGAGTGCTTCTAGTGTCGAGCTTATAGTCATTACCAAACTCAATGCCATATGAAGGTGGTAGCTACTCTGGAGGTTCCAAGGGCCAATGTTGAGGCGCATGCACAAGAAGGGGAGAGCTCGACTTTAAGGCGATCTTTTGTCATGAGGATTCCCAGGATGACTCTCAACGAGAGAATATCTTCCGAACTAGGTGCACCATCAACGAGAAGGTGTGCAAGCTAATCATCGACAATGGGAGCTGCACCAACTTTGCCTCTATTATCATGGTGGAGAAGCTCCAATTGCCGGTCTTGGCTCATCCCCAACCGTATAGTTTGCAAGGGTTAAATGATGGCGGCGACCTCATGGTAACTCAACAAGCCTTGATCTCTTTCTCCATTTCTCATTACTACGATAATACGTGTTCTTTGCGATATTGTTCTTATGGAAGCTTGTCACTTATTCCATGAGCGACCTTGGCAATTTGATAGGCGTATCATCCATGATGGTTTCAAGAACACTTACTCCTTCATGATGGGAGAAAAGAAGATCAACCTTGCTCCTTTACCCCTGTCCCTAACCTATACACAACAAATCGGGGTGGGAAGTGAGAAGAGAAGCCTCCAAGAGAGTGAAACACGGGATGAGAGCGCTTTGAGCGAAGGGAAGCCACACCGGGCTTTACTTTTGCGAAGAGCGAGACTAGTGAGGTTGAGCGATCCTTAGCTCCGCAAAAATTCCGACCTCCCTCCCACGTCCTTCACATTTATCTACAACTCTTACCGAGCTCCGCATAGAGTCCCCAAGTGTTGAGACGTGCTCAATCACTCTTGAGCCTCATCTTGGAGTTGGGTTGCATATTGGTGCGTCCATGACAACTCTTACGAACTCGATTCCTTCCACGTCGGGGATGAACGAGGAAAAGGCGTCCTTCACTAGCCTTGACCTCGATCTCTCGTGTAATGATTTCCTTGTTGTACTCAACAAGTTGATGAGCGAGAGATGTGTATAGATCCTTCGTCACAGTGAGCCGACCCCTCCTTCTTTTCAAAATTGTTACACCTACATAGTGGCGGATCCAGACATTCAATTTAGAGGTGTCCAGTATACTTATTATTACATAAGCGCTTTTGAAAAATAAAATAATAAAATTTAAATAAATAAAAATAAAAATAAAAAAAATATTAAATGACATATTCACAAGCTTAACAAAATTTCACATCATCATATAAATATGTCCATCAAATAAATTGAACTTTACATTAACTAGATATTTATATCTTAAACTTACATTAATACTGAATTACCCAATTTATTGACTTACACGTTTTGTTTTAAACAAAATAATTTGGTACTCCGTCTGTCCCAATTAATTTGTCCAGTTTATTTTTCCACGATCTTCGATGTAACACTTTGACCGTTAATTTTTCACATTTTATCTTAGCAAGACTAATAATATTGTATTCAAGTAAAAATATTTTTCATCACAAATCTAATAGTGGTAGTCTTGTGTAATAACTCATCATATAATTTGATAATGGAATTTTGGACGCTAATAATATGAACTTTGGGGGTATTGGACACTAATAATACGAACTAATTTCTTGGTCACTGGCAGTACCAACTATCACCGTATTTTCCACTAGTAGTACGCCACCGAGTTGGTGTAGGTTTGACTCGCCGGAAACTTGACGTGGCATCCAAAAATGTGACCTGGAAGGCTGGGCTCGTGGAAAAATTTTTGGCTTTCAAAAAATTTGCCAACTCATCACTTTCACTTATTACACCTCAGAGTTTAACACGTGAGGAGTATAAAGGAAGGAATTTATTTTTCAAAAAAAGAAAAAAATCCAAACAATTACCCACACACTTATCTGCATTATTGAAGGGCTAAAGTTGACTCATCTCACTTCCTCTCAAACGACACAACCGAACTTCCATTGATAAAAGCTCCCATTTTTAGCGAGCAAGCTGCTGGTCAAGAAAAAGGCTCCCAAATCTGTAGATCGACGAGTTTCTGAAGAGTAAAACCTCAAGTAAAATTAGGGTTTCGATATGGAGCAGCGAAATTCAAGCCAATCGCGAAGGATATCTGGGTCGATGATACCCAGATCTTCTAGTGGGAGTAGTGAAATCGAGCAGAATAACTTGATTAAATGCATATATGGCTTACCCTCCATTGTGCAAGTGTCTAAGAAGGAGAAAACTCTCGGTAGAGAATTCTAATGGTGCCCTCTTTGGAAGGTTAGTAATTTGCTTATGCTCGATGATACCCATATCTGAAAGTTCCAAGAAATTATGGTTATATTTGCTTGATTCCAGTTATATTAGAAGTAATTTGTGTGGTTTTTTCGATTTGTTCGTTGTTTTTGGTGAAGGTGCAAGATTGCAAATTCTTCAAGTGGGTAGATGAAGTGGAGCAGGGTGGGAGGACGGACCAAAAGGTTATCCTTAAACAAACAATGGAGGAATTGATAACCAAAGTGCAATGTTTGAACTTAGAGTTAAACAAATTGAAAGGAGAAAAAAAGGAGGGCTTGGAAACTGAGTTGCAAATGTTGAAGGAAGAGAACATTCGTCTGAAGAACAAAATTATGAAGGAGAAACTGAAGAGGGAAACCAAAGAAGCTGAATTGATGAGCATGAAAAAGGAGCTTGCTGAATTGAAAGCTATCCATGGGAGGAAGTATGGTAGTAGTTCCCTCTTTTGTTGGGTTGTTATGATCCTTGCAGTAGTCATCTTGTATAGGCTCAATTAAGAATGGTTGGTATCATTGTATGGAGGTTGTTGATAGGTGATGGTAGGTGATGGTTGTTGATGTAGTAGGGGGGAATTGTGATGAAGTAGTTAGTGTAATGTAATGTACTGCATCTTTGTAGCTTGGGAAGTTCAATGAAATGAAATGTGTTGTGCTAAACATGTGCAACCTGACAGCCATAGTGATATAATAAGGTAGTCAATATGACAACCAAAAGTGCAACCTGACAACCATAATAATATAATGATAACCTGATAACATAAGATTAATGGCTTAATAAACCATAATAACATAATGTTTAATGGCCAAATTACACCTCAAAAGTGACATTTTACATCACAAAAGTGCCACAAACCAAATGGCCAAAATTCTAAAAGTGACAATATCCATAAGTTGATAATGTCAGAGCCTACTACTGTCTTTTACACCACAAAGTGCCACAAACCAAAAGTAAATCCAAAAGTAAAACCACAAGTAAATGCACAATGCCACCATCCAAAAGTGGGCGTTGATAATCATTGTTTTGACACCACAGAAGTGGGAAAAAATAAAACAGAGATAAGATGTGGTTTAGGTGGCTGAGGTTTGCCTGAGAACATGATGCTGCCTCCTTGATGAAGATCTCCTTCTCCCTTCACCCATTCTTCCAGTTGCAACAGCTTGGCCTAGACTGGTTGAAGTTCCCGCTTGCTCAGTACCTACTGATGGCATCTTCCTAGGCCTTCCTCTGCCCCTTTTAGGTGGAGCTGGAGTAGCAGTGGCAGCAGTGTTTTTCTCAGGACAAGTGAGCTTGTTGTGCCTAGCCAAATGACAAATTGTGCAAGTCATCTCCCTCCCATGTCTTATAAGCTTTCCCTTTTTCTTGGGATCTTCATGAGGATCCTTTCTTCTCTTTTTCTTAGGTCGTCCAGGTCCTACCTTGGCATCTGGAGGGTCCAAGGGCATGTCTTTTGATGGCCAATGTTTTTCCCCAACACATGGGTGTATAGCACCCATGTACGCCTTCATATACATCTCCCTTTTGAAGTATGGATGAATGAAGTTTTCTGGGGGTTCTTTTAGCCACACAGCACAAGCGATCGCATGGCAACACGGGATTCCTGTCAAGTTCCATTTTTTGCAAGTGCAAGTCGAGGCATCCATGTCAACATGTAACTTGTCAAGACCATGGTTGACCTCAAACACCCTATTTGTTGAGGCATTTAGTGTACATCCTCTCCATCTTTCTCTTTCCTTCTCGAACTTTTTCCTCACCCTAGGACAGATGTCATCAACAGCTTGCACCATTTGATCTCGCTTAAGTACAATCTTTTGCATGAGTGCTGCCCGAATATCTTCAAGCATGAAAATCAAATGCTTTGCTCTAGCTTGCACAATGTACGCATTAAACGTTTCTGCCATGTTGTTGGTGATGTAGTCACACTTATTAGCAGGCATGATGTAAGCTCTGCAGAAAGAACGAGGATCTTGGGCAACAAAATCTTCAAAAGCCTTAACAGACACATTCTTCATCTCTTGTAATGCAATGTTGAGATCCACTTCACTGTATGCCATGGCAGCATTCCAAAACAATAATTTGTCATCTCCTTTATGCATTTTATGCCAGTTTGCATATATATGCCTTGCACACTTTCTATGTTGACAATTTGGAAGCTCGATCCCAACAGCATGTTTGATTGCCTAAAGTCAACCACAAATGCAAAAAAAAAAAAAAGAAAGAGAGGAAATATGAGGGTTTTACAATGATCAGATATGGATAACATTTGATTGCCTAAAGTCAACCACAAATGCAAAACAAAAGAGAGGAAATATGAGGGTTTTCAATGCTAGCCTTCACATTCAGAATGCAGATATGGTGAACATAATACACAGAATGCAGAAAGTCAACCAAAAAATGCAAAAAAAATTAGAAAAGTCAAGGTTAGTTCACTTACATGATGCTGATATGATATGATTATCCACTGATCACTATCTGTTGTTTCAATGCTAGCCTTCACATTAGATAGAAACCAACCCCAACTTTCATTGTTCTCACCCTCAGCCACAACCATGCTAATGGGAACATTTAGTTGTTTCCATCAAAACATATTGCAGTCAACAATACTCCACCGAGAAAGGTCTTAAGGAAAGCTGCATCTATGCACAAAACACGCCTACAACCATTCAAAATTCCTTGTCGTAACCCATAAAAAAAAAAAACAAAGAACCTCTGGAAAACAGGTATTTCTTTTGTAATTTTTGGGTCAGTTTCCAAGATGAAGATGTTGTCCTTGTTTGATCTCTTTAATTCTTCTATGTAGCTTCCAACTTTGAAGTAATGTTCCCTCATAATTCCATGCAATAACCTCCCCGTTTTTTGCTTGATCTTGTATGCATGCCACTTAGTGATCATCAAGCTAAACTCCTGTTTGACAAGCTGTTGTATCATCTTGGCAGGCATATGAGGGTTTTCTTTGAAGTTTAGAAAATAATACTCAGCCGACCATGAACGTTTCAACTGTGTGTTTTTTATCATGCTCCTTGTGCATTTGTTGTCATTGCACACTGCCTTTACCATGAAGGCAACCTTCTTTCTCTCCCAAGAATAATAAAGCCTAAAGTTGCAACTTTTCTGACACACAGCCTGGTATTTCTTTCTAGCATGTTCGGAGATGTTGAACTTCACATCAAAACCCGAGGTCAATGCATACTTGATAACAGCACCCTTGAATTCCTTAACATTTGCAAACCTGATCCCAAGTTGCCACTTGAAATCTTTGAAGTTGGTCCTATGATCAACATGAGGTGGCTTCTTCTTTTTCCTCAACAATGTGTTACCCTCTGGATCACTTGAAGCTGGGCTATCCATCTGATCATCAGTGTCTTCATATTCACTTGCATATTCACCACACACTGTCTTGTTCAATCCAAGGTTATCGTTTGCAACTTGTCTAAGAATATTGGAATCAGTGTCTTCCTAAACTTAGTCACCTTCTCATGTGATTCCCAATACTCTTCATCACTGGTATCAACATTATCACCATCTGTCTCATCCTCACCATGACTACCATCTCCATCATAATCGACTTTCCTTTTCCCTTTAAACCTTGCACCATCACTGCTATCATCATTAGACTCACTTGGAACATACTCACTGGCATCAGCTGAACTTAGATCATCTCCTGCAATCAGTTCATGCCAAGGTATTAGCGAATTTGGTCTATGGTCCTCCCAATCATACTCATCCTCATCATGTTGGTCATTTTGGGTTTTTGAAGAAGTGGCATGGGCTTCATGGGTTTCTGAAGTGTTGTTTGTTTGGACTTTTTGAGTTTTTGAAGTATGGGTTGGTTGGGCTTTGTGGGTATTGGAGGAGGTGGGTTGGGATCCTTTGGTTTTTGAAGTTTGTGATGTTTTGGTTGTTTGGGTCTTGGGAGAGCTGGGTTGAGGCCCTTTGGTTTTTTGGGTCTTGGGAGAGGTGGGTTTAGATCCTTTGTTTTTTTGGGTCTTGGGAGAGGTGGGCTTGGCCTTTTGTGAAGTCTTTGTGGATGATGGTTGGGCAGGTGGGGTCTTGGTAGAAGTGGGTTGGGCTGTTTGGGCCTTAAGAGAGGTTTGTTGGCATCCTTTGGTTTTTTGGGCCTTGGAAGAGGTGGACTGTGTTTTCTTAGAAGTTTTTGCAGTTGATGGTTAGGCAGAAATGGGTTCTGTTGTTTGGGTCTTAGCAGAAGTGGGCTAGGCTGTTTGAGCCATGGAAGATGTGGGCTGGGTTGTAGATGTGGGCTGGCTTGGAGATTGAGAAGTTGGGTCCTGGGAGTTTGGTTCCTGCAGATTAGCTCAAGATTGGGAACCATCTGTTATTGGAAGCATTTCAGGAAGCAACTCAGGCACATCTACATTGTGCTCAATGTAAACATTCACACTCTCATGCCCCATGATCAACGCGATCATATCTCTCACTTCATTATCAGTGCATGCCCTTCTAATACCCCTTGCCAAGTTGGTAGATTTAGGCAGCAAGTAAAAAAACTCCACAGCATTATCGTACCCAAGGGTTTTGGCCATATCTTGCAATTCCCAGTAGGAGAATCTGTCCAAATCCACATCCACAATGGTTGAGCACATTCCTTTTTCATACTTCAAACTCCTCCCTGACTTCACAAATTTACCCCCATGATAAAAATTCAATTTGATCAATGCCTCGTCACCCATGTCTGACATAGCTCGATGGCACAAATCAGTTCATAAACATCAAGAATAAGTTCAAATTGAGTAAAACATACCACTAAAACATTAAAAAGAGACGAATCAAATACTACCCAACAATGGCAAACCCTAAAAATCGTCCCTCAAACAACATAATTCGCAAACCCTAAATGAAATCCTAGACCCCATTCCGTATTGAATGTATTCTACACAATCGTCCCTCATATCAGAGGTATCCCTAAAATTTACAAACCCTAAAATCAGAAATTCGACCCTCATTTTCCACCCAAAACTTAAACATTACCATATCTTGCAAATTAATTCAAACATACCTTCCTCAACTACTTCGAATCAAACTCCGAATCTTGTATCTCCTGCTCAATTCGACATCGACAACACCCTTGAATATATTTTTGGTTCCCATAAACAAGAATCAGAAACAAGAATGAGATACTTTGCGGGTGTTTGGTACGATAAAGAGGGAAGAGTGATTTCAGATGTTTAGTTGATTGCATTAATGGTAAACAGTGCTTTTAGGTTTTAGTTTTTAAATTGTTGCTCTAATAAAATAATCTTTTAAACTCCCCGCCCCCCTCAAAACGTTGGTGGAAGTCAACCTCCTTTATAAGTCAACTAATAAGTGAAAGTGATGAGTTGGCAAATTTTTTGAAAGCCAAAAATTTTTCCACGAGCCCAGTCTTCCAGGTCACATTTTTTGAGGCCACGTCAAGTTTCCGCCGAGTCAAACCCACACCAACTCGGTGGCGTACTACTAGTGGAAAATAGGGTGATAGTTGGTACTGTTAGTGACCAAGAAATTAGTTCGTATTATTAGTGTCCAATACCCCCAAAGTTCATATTATTAGCGTCCAAAATACTACCAACTTGGGGGTATTGGAGACTATTAATACAAACTATTTTCTTGGACACTAGCAGTACCAACTATCAACCTATTTCCCTCCAACAGTACACCTTCGAGTTATTATGGTTTTAACTCATCTGAAAGACAACGTGGCTTCATAATGTGTAACGTGGAAGACAGAAGGTAGAAAATATATCGACGCGACACTAACACGCGTTCCATGTCACGATGAGTTAAAATCATAACAAATCGACAGTGTACTGTTGGAAGTAAATAGGTCGATAGTTGGTACTACTAGTGTCCAAAAAAATAGTTTGTATTATTAGTATTCAATACCCCCAAAGTTGATATTACTGACGTCCAAAAACCCATTCTTCAATAAACAAAACATTGTAAAATATCTATCTCTAGAGAGAGAAATGAACCTCTAGTGAGAGAATTCTCCCAACCCAAAGTTAGACTATACGAAAATCGAACCTTAGAAAATCAAATGGCTGCTTCTTTCTTTCCCTCTTCGTCCTCCTTGTTCAGATCTGCTTCTCCGTTATAAAAAGTAGATCCTCCCTTTCTTCTAGTTTGGCAAGAAGAAATAGATTCAGAGCTAGATTTTGGAGTTACTGCCTTGTCTTGCTTTGGTTGATTGATTCACTTTCTAGCGTTTATCCACCCAGTAGCCGAGAAGATGGTTTTCTAGGTCATTCTTCTAGTTCTGGGTTTGTGAGACCTGGGTTAGGTTACTACTTCAAGCTTTCTTCTGGGAATCGGTTTCTATATAGGCTGTGGTTAGGTCTTTGCGAGGCAAGACATTTTCTCAAAAGAATGTATGAGTTGGGTTTGATTGGGTGCTATTCGAGGTCAAAGCTGAGGAAAAGAAATTCAAAGGAGCAGATGGTGAAAGTGACTGATCGAACAAATCCCATACCTAGCTATGAGCAATATGGTGCAGAAATTTACTCGGGCTTCTTCACCGTTGGTTCTGAAGTGGAGCAAAGCAAACCATTTTTGTCCAATGGTGAAAGGAATCCTAAGTTTGGCTTGGATGGACACCTTTTTGGTTCGGGCTCTTATGTGTCTTGAACTTCTATTGAATGCAGTTAATTTAAATTTTGTAACATTTTCTGATTTTTTTGATAGTGGTCAATTAAAAGGAAACATTTTCTCCTTTTTGGAAGGCCACTTTTCCATCAAGTTTTAGATTTTGTCGTCTTTAATTTGTTGTGGTTAAGTAGTACCGCTTTTGATTTACTAGTAGTATTTTTGTGCTTGCTTTGCCGTGATTTGTATCTAGCCTTTTTGAAGTTATGTTGGTGTTTGTCAAGCTGATTCCAATCAGCCTCCCTATGAAATTTTCCATTACAAGACATAATCCCACTCTTTTGATAAAGAGGAGATTAAACCAGATAAAGTTGCAGTTAGCAAAAGTCAGTCTAAAAAAAAATCCCACTTTAATTCAAAAGTTGAGATTGTTGAACCGCTTTATGCGAAAGACAAAGATCTTTTTAAATATATTTTCTTTAAAACCCCCTCAAAGGGCTCTTGTGCAGGTTTTGTTTTTCAAGTTTTATTGTGATCATTAGATGTATCTCAGTATACTGGGTGTGGCCCTACTTGTTAGCTTATGTTTTGTTATGTCTTCCTCTCAACTCTTGCCAAATCTCTCTGATTGTAAAAGAAAGGAGGGTTATAACTTCCTCTTTTAACTCTTTTGATAAAGCTATTCTGAATAACTTTAAAAGAATGATACATATCTATAGACCAGGATCTACTCCTTTTGCATTTTATATTAAAAAAAAAAGGTTTTTATGAAAGTCCTTTATTGGAATGTTCAAGGATTAAAAAATAGGTAAAAAATTGCAGAGATCAATTTTTTAGCTACTAATGTGAGACCCGACATTATCTTCTTAAGTGAAACCTTAGTCAATGAAAATAACTCTTTCAAAATTGCAAAGAAGCTGAAATTTGAGAAAATAATTATTGCAAGTCCAACTCATAACTAAACCTAGCAGTTTCTGACCCAACCCGATAACCCGACCCAAACCCGCCCGAAATTTCTGGGTTTTGAACATGATTTTTTTCAACTAAAATCAAAATACACCGAACCCAGAAATTAGCGGGTCAAACTTGACCCGCCCGTTTGATCCGAAAAGTTAACTTTTTAAGTTCAACTTTATTAAAATTTACGACTTTTCATTGGAATTTTTAACTATTAAACTATAAGCGCAACTCATTCATTTGTTATTTCTCTAATTTAAGTTAAAATAGTTACAATAATCTATCGTTACTAGAGGATAATCATATTTTATCATGTATATTGTACAAAAAGTAGTATTTAGAGACCATTTTTTTAAAAGAAAAAAGGAAAAAGGTCGCAATCATAACCCGTTAGCTTGACCCGAAACCGAAATACACCGCCCTATTTACCCGAAACCGAAATACACTCGATCCGTATTTACTCGAACCCGATATACGACCGACCCGAAACCCGCCTGACCGACCGAATCGACTCATAACCACTCTGGTGGTTTATGGGTTTTATGGAATACTCTTAATGTGGAAATCCATTTGCTCCAAAAATGTGAAAGAGCAATCCATTTGTAGGTTAAAGAAAAGAAAATTGGTAAAGAATCAATTCTCTCTGGAATTTATGCTCTTGCGCAACTCAGAGAAAAGGATCAGTTTTGGAATAATTTGAAGCTTTTGAACCAGGTATTCTACTTACCGTGGTATATCATTGGGGATTGTAATGAGTTATTAACTCCCAAGACAAATTTGGAGGGTCTACGCCTACTGAAAATAGATTCGTTCGTCTAAATAACTTCTTTAATCAAATTCAAGTTGTAGATATACAACCGAATGGATGGGTGTTCACGTCACAAATCGATCTATGGCCATAAAATTTTTGAAAGACTTGATAGACCAATAACCCGAAGAGACTGGAAAAGTCTATACCCGTCTTCTACCCTTACCCACGGGCCTTTCAGGTTTTCAAATCATTGTTATATTCTTTTAGATACATACCCTTCTAGAAGATTTGGGAGGAATCAGTCATTTAGATTTTATCTACATTTGCCAAACTATGATAAAGTCAATTTTATTGTAAAGAGTTGTTGGAAGTTTAAAAACCAAGGCTTCTGGATGTTTAAGATCTTAAGGAAGCTTAAACTTATAAAAAAAAGAGCTCCGAGAATGGGATAAAAACCATGCAAGAAATTTCATAGAAAGACTTGAGACAAATTTGTCAAAGATCCAATCAATGAAAGAAAAGCTTCTTCAATTCCCTCATAGCTTAAGGTTTATTAATGGCACAATAAGCTTATACGCCAGAGAGGGAAGATGCTTCTGTATAACCAAAACTTTTGGGGGAAACTAAGCAGGAAAAAATGGCTAACAGAAGGAGATAGAGGTACATCCTTTTTCCATAAATCAGTTACCTTCAGGAAAAAGAAATCTTTAATTACGAGTTTAAAAGATTCATTAGGATTTTGATCCAAGACGAAAAACAAATTCAAGAAAGATTCGTAGACGAGTTTACCACAAGGTTTAAAACTCGTGAGCAAGTTACTCTTGATGAGTTACCAGATCTCCCCAAAATTGCACAAGACCAAAGTAGGCTATTAGCAGCTACAATTAGTGATGCTAAAATCAAAGAAGCCATCTTCCAGATGGACCTGAGAAAAGCCCCAAGACCAAATGGGTTGGGAGCAATCTTCTACCAAAAATATTGGAATATTGTAGGAACAGATGTTATAAGAGTCATGAAAGAATTTTTTTGTCAATGGCAAGTTGTTTAAAGAAGTTAATCACACTTTCGTTGCTCTAATTCCGAAAGTGGAAGATACAAGCCAACCTAACCAATTTAGGCCAATCAGCATATGTAATACTCTTTATAAGATAATCGCAAAAATCATGGTAAATAAGCTTAGACCTATTTTGGACGGAATTATAAGTCCCTTTCAAAGTGTGTTTTCCCAAATAGACAAATTCACGATAATATTCTCTTAGCCCATGAAATAATGCACAAATTCAGGCTTTCCAAGTCTGCCACTATGTGGATTGCCCTTAAATTAGATATGGAAAAAGCTTATGACCGAGTAGATTGGAATTTCCTTCAAAACACCTTGTTGAGAATGGGATTCCCCACGAAACGGATAAACTGAGTAATGGAGTGTATCCCCTCAGTTTCCTACTTTATAATTGTTAATGACCAGCCGTGTGGTTTAATAAAACCATCTAGGGGGTTAAGACAGGGTGATCCCTTATCACCGTACCTCTTTCTGATTTGTATGGAAGTCTTGACTCATTCGCTAAGTGCTCAAAGCATTATTAAGAAGAAAGGGTTGGGAGTGAAAATCTGTCGTTCAAGGCTGAACATCCCCTGCTTATTGTTTGAAGATGATAGCCTCCTTTTTTGTAAAGGGCCCGAAACAGCCTGTAATAACCTCAAGAATGTTCTTGAATGGTTCTGCAATCAGTCAGGTCAAATTATAAATTACCACAAATCTACTATGATCTTTTCGTCTGGTGCCTCACATAGACATATTGTTAGAGCCAAGGGAATCTTTAACATTCCAGTCAAGGAATCACAAGGCAAATACCTAGGGTGTCCTTCGATCATAGGCAATAAAAAAGTGGAGTTTTTTTCCTCTATTGTAGAAATAGTTTCCAAAAAAATTATCCAATTGAAAAACAAATACAATCTCTAAAGCTGGCAGAACAATCCTTATTCAATCTAACTTGGAATCCATTCGAGCACACACGATGCAATGTTTCCTTTTGCCTAAATCCACGTGTGATAAAGTAGATAGGATTAATATGAATTTTTTCTGGAAAAATGCTTCAGGAGAAGGTTTGCCTATGATTTCATGGGATAAATTTTTAGACCTAAAGACAAAGGAGGACTTGGTCTTAGGAAAACCCATGCAGTAAATCTCGCCTTCCAATGCAAACTAGTCTAGAAGATTATACATGAAAAAACAATCTTTGGGTTTCTTAGATGTTAAATAAATATACCCAATCAGGGAATGATTTGTTTAAGTATCCCAAACAGTCTGATTCGTGGGTCTGGAAGAATTTGTGTAAGGCTTACCAGTTTTGTGAAAAGGGTTTTTAGATGGAAGATTGGTGTAGACACCGGATTTTGTCACATAAATATATAGCATAACTATATATAACGAAAGCAAAAATAAAGAAGAAGAAGAAGTCGGTTGATAAGCTAAATTAGACACGAGATTTTAGCATAGATTTTATATATTTTTTAATGTAATTTTCATTACTTCCTTTTTATGTATCTCTTAGTTAGAAAATTAGGAAATTAGATACGGGAAAGCCAAGCCATCCAAGCCATGTGCCAAGAAGTCGCGAGATCGAACCCTCACAAAAGCACTCAAAAAAACACTCCTAAAAGCTAAATAATATATACACTCTCCGTCCAGTGTGAATGGCAACTTCCCTAGGCAAGTTACCTTCATATTATCACCGACCATGCATGCATGGACGAGGAGAATCCCTCCCCCCTGGAGTACTGATCGACCGACCTACACGGCATTGACCACACGTGGTCAATTGACCACGTGTTGCCGTCCACTTCCATGCATCTCCCCTACTGCGTTGGTATTGTGCAAGCTCCGGAGACTACGAGGTGTATGTGTATGCATGCATGTATCTCCCTCCTCCTCTTAGCCTATAAATACTACCCTTTTCCAAGTCATTTTCACTCATCAAATCATCCTTTCTCTCTTCACTCATTCACTCATTCTTCATCTTTCCTTCTCTAATCATTCTCTCTACTTCTCTACTTCTTATATAATCTCTACTATCATCCTATTCTACTACCATCCTATTATACTATCATCCCTCTTATCGTCATCATCTTCCTAATCTTTCCATCACAAAAATCCTAAACACATATCCTATTCTTATCCATCCTAAACTCCACAAAAAAAAAAAAAAAACCCTAGCCTAAACACATTCAAAACCGCAAAAAGAAGCCTTCTTATACCCTATTTTCACCCTCTTTCTTGTCACCCTTTTCCACCATTTTCTATCATTATTTTGGCACTTGAAGAGGATGATTCTAAAGGCATCAAGGAGGATTCATCAAGCATTCAAAGGCTAGGCAAGGTCTTTCCCATAAAGTAGCAATGTAAGCCCTTAAGTGTTCTTTTTCTCTTGTGAATAAGTGTATAATTGTACCTTTTATCTTGTATTTCATTCTTATTGCATGATTCAATGAAGTAATTCTATAAAGTATTCATTCATTTCCCTTCCAAACTTTATCGAAAGCACATTTAAAACTTTTAGTAGAGTCTTTCCTTTTGTGAGAGGTGAACTCTTAAAGTTTACTTTTCGAGTTCGTAGCCTTACCCCCGAGTCCATTCTTGGGTTTCTCAGGTGGAGTCTTTTCTTTATTTTCCTTTTGGTTTTGTCTTGGCTTTTCTCTTAAAAAGTCGGGTGGTGACTCCCATTTCGAAATAAAATACATCGAGGATTGCATAAACTATGGTTAAACATGGTGTTACAATGTATCGATGCAACTTTAGGGTTTTTCTTTCTTATATTTCTAAATAATAGTTGCATAAATCATCTTCTTCCGAGCCTAACATTTAAATGAGCAAATTGGGTTAAATTTAGAAGAGTTTGGAACAAGTGGTTGTTCACTCTTAAAGGTTTAATTCAAGGACTCATAAAATGCATAAGTAAAGGAAAAGTGATTTTATTCATGAAATGTATGATCGATTTCCTTAAAGAGTTTTTTTTTCAAAGGTTAAACCCCAGCACAAATCACCGAATCACACCTCCAATCCAAACGTGGACGTTCGGAAGCCCGAACGGCGAGGAAAAATCTCCATAGGATTTTTGGCGACTCCACTGGGGAGTTTTTCTAAAGTGGGTAAAACTTGAAAAAAGTTTGTGTGCTTTAAATTTTTTGGAAGGAAAATGAATTTTTACTTTATATTATTAAGTCATTCTTTTTAGGCATAATGCATTGCATATATCGGGGCACTCCATTGACATGTAATCTGTCGTAGGAGCACATAAATCGGCGGTATTAGGCTTTTAACAAAAAATAACCCATGGGATGCCGGACCGGCCATACTCAATTGGTGCACTTACACCGAGAGAGCCTTGGTCACAACATTCACTCATGCATCACTCTACGAGGTCTCCACACGAGCCTCCAAGAGCAACACCCCACACATTCAAGTTGCCTTTACAACAAGAATGCACCAGGGCAAGTACATGAGCCGCTAAACCTTATCCAACCAATAAACCCTTTTGTACATAGAGCCTTGGTTTAGGATACCCCTTGTTCATATGTATGCTATGTGCTATGTGTTTAAATTCATTGTAAAGAGTCGACCTAAGTTTAGGAGTGTTGTTCTAGTCCGTATAGTAATCATTGGGCTGAGAAGAGTTATGTTTACCAACTAAGTTAATTAAATTCAAAAATTATGGTTAACCCAGTGGTTAGGCCCTTTTATATATAAACGTTAATTTTCTTGGTCCATAAAGTAAACTCAACTCACCTTTGATGATTCTATTTGACCCTTTATGACATTTCCTTAACAAAGGTCCAATAAACCTGATTAAAAGTCCAAACAAAGTTAGTGGGTAAAATGTTAGACTGTATAATGATCACTGGGCTACAGTAAATTAATTTATCGAATTAATTATCGAATCTATCACACTTTTGGTCGGTCCATGGTTAGGCCCAACCATATCATATTTAGCAATTAAGTCCATAAATCAATTATAACTCGCCCGTTGTTTTTATTCAGTCTTTTATGATACCTGCTTTCCAGTAATTAAATAAATAAAAAACGAAGTAGAAAGAAAGGTCGTCGATCCTGTTAATCATTATTTTAGTCCGCATGGCAGTCAACATGGCTCGAATTAAGTCTGAGTCGGTAGCCCAAATTACGGATTCTCCTTAAAACGGTCGGCCTGTGGAAGGGGCCCATCCGAATTGAGAAACACTGATTTGTGCTCCTTGACTTAGGCTTGATTCGCCATGCTTGACTTTATTTGGCCTATTGTAATGATTGGTGGTCCTTAGGTCTAAAAAAAATCTGACTAATAAATCAAACAAAGTTAGTGGGTAAAGGTTTGGACTGCATGACAATCACTGGCCTCGAGTAAATTAATTTATCGAATTAATTATTGAATCCATCATACTTATGGCCGGCCTGTGGTTAGGCCCAACCATATTGGATTTGATAATTAAGTCCATAAACTAATTACAACTCGCATGTTGTTGGTTTTATCCAGTCCTCTACGATATCCACTTTCCTAAACGAATAGAATAAAAAAAATGTATATAGAAAGAGTAGACTGTCAGTCCTGTTGATCATTATTCTAGCCCGCGTAATAGTCAATATGGCTTGAGTTGGACTGATAAATTTTCCGAGTTACGAATTCTCCTTAAAACGGTCGGCCTGTGGATGGGGCCCATCCGAATTGAGAAACACTGACTCGTGATTCCTTATTCAGTCCTGATTCGCCATGCTTGGCTTTATTCGGCCCTTTATAATGATCAGTTGTCCTTAAGGTCCATATAGAGTTAGGTCCATAAGGTAGATGAAGTGTGTGGTAGTCTAAGAGTTCGTACTTGTGCATGTGTCTGTGCATGTGTATGTGTTTGTTCCTATGAATGTGCATGTGCATGTGTATGTGTTTGTGCATGTGTCTATGCATATGTATGTGTCTGTGCATGTGTGTGTGCATGTTTATGCATCTGTGTACATGTGTATGCGTCTGTGCATGTGTATGTGTCTGTGCATATGTGTGTGCATGTTTATGCATCTGTGTGCATGTGTATGCGTCTGTGCATGTGTATGTGTCTGTGCATGTGTATGTGTCTGTGCATGCGTTTGTGTCTGTGCATGCGTTTGTGTCTGTGAATGCGTTTGTATATGTGCATGTGTATGTGTCTGTGCATGTGTTTGTGTTTATGCATGTGCATGTGTATGTATATGCGTATGTGCATGTGTATGCGTATGTGCATCTGCATGTGTTTGTGTATGTGTATGTGTTTGTGTAAACACGTGTTCGAGAGTGTTGAGTCTTTGCCACGCATTTGAGTTTGTTGGATCTTTGTTAGGTGTTTGAGTCTGCCGAGTCTTTGCCACGTGTATAAGTCTTCGTTAGGGTTTTTCGTTAACACGTGTTTTGAGTCATTGTTAAGTGTAAATATGTATATGTGTTTGTGTGTTGTGTCTTCATTAGAGTCGAATCTAGTTTTGAGACACTGTTTTAGTTCGCATAATAATCATTGGGTTTGAGAAGAAATAAGTTTGTAAACTCGATTAATTAACCTCAAATTTTATGATCGGCTCTGTTATGAGGCCCATTCATTTTAAAGGTTAATTGGCCTTGTTTATCAATTCATTTCAACTCATCTTTGATGGTTTTATTCAACCCTTCTCAGTGTTCTCTTATTTGGGTCTAAAGAAAATGATTAATAATAAAACAAAGTCAGTGTGTGTTGTTCTAGCCCGTCTTATAGCCTCAAGGTTAGAGAAAATAAATTTATAGATTTGACTATTAAGTCTAAAACACAATCCATGGTCGGCCCGTTGGTAAGCCCATCCATGTTGGATTTAAAAATTGAGTTTATAAGTCTGTTGTAGGTCACCTTTTTTATGGCTTTATTTGGTCCTTTACAACATCCATTTTCCATGAGTGTAAATAAATAAATATGTCGAGTCTTCAGTAAAAAGAGTGTGTAAATAGAAGTCTAGAAGTCAGATTGTAAGTCCGTCGAGCATTATTCTAGTCCGTATAATAGCCAATTTAGCTTGATTTAACACAAGTTTGTTAGTTCAAGTGATGGATTCTCCTTAAAACGGTCGGCTTGTGGTTTAAGCCCATCCGAATTGAGAAACACTCACTTGCGCTTTCCAACTTATGTCGACTCGCTATGTCTGACTTTATCCGACCCTTTATAATGCTCTTGTTGTAAAAAGTGTCGTTGTGTGTCTCAGAGTCGTATAGAGGTTAGGCGTTCCTGAGTCAGTAAATAAGTGTCTTTCATTCTTTAGGACATCTCATAGAGGTTAGAACCGGCGAACCGGTATCATAGTTGAGTTGTTTCCTGAGTCAATATATAGGTGTCTTACACACTAGGAGATATCATGTATGGTCTAGTAAACCCAGGTTATGGGTAAGTCTTTGTTTTAGAGTCTGCATGTAAGTGTCTTGCATTCTTTAAGGGGTCTTATATAGGTGTATAGGGTATGCAAACCCTAGTCATAGGAAAGTCTTTGTTTTAGAGTCACCATGTAAGTGTTTTTTATTCTTTAGGAAGTCGTATATAGGGTCTTGGTCCTAGGTCAGTCTTTTCCTAAGTCAATGTGTGTCTCTCATTCTTCAGGAGGTCCAATGTGAGTCCATGTCATGTGTGGGTCTTGTCTTGGGTCAACATGTGTGTTCCATTTTTAGGAAGTTCAATGTGAACCTAGGTTTAGGATGAGTCTTTGTGTTAGTGTCTGCATGTAAGTGTCTTGCATTCTTTAGAAAGTTTTCATACGAGGTCTAGGTCATAGGCGAGTCTTTTCTTGAGTCAATATGCATCTGTCAGTTTTAGAAAGTTCAATGTAAACCCAGATCATGGGTAAGTCCTTGAGTTATTGTGTAAGTGTCTTTCATTCTTTAAGAAGCTGCATATAGGGTTTAGGTCCTGGAAGTCATAAGTGAGTCGTTGAGTCGTTTCTCGGGTTAGCACATAAGGGTCTTTCAGTCGCTAGAGAGTCGCATGTAAGGACCGTGTCATAGGTGGTGAATCCTTTCTTAAGTCAACGTGAGTCTTTTCATTTTTTTAGAAAGTCCAAAGTAAAACCCATGCCATGGGAGGGTCGTTAGGTCATTTCTTGAGTCAGCAAGTAAGTGTCTTCATTTCTTAGAAAATCTCATATAGGTCTAAGTCATGGGTAGGTCCTTCCCTAACTCAGCATGTGTCTTTCACTTTAAGGTTGTCAATTGCAAACCCTTGTCGTGGGTGTGTCTTTATCTAGAGTTAGCATGTAAGTGTTCTTCTTTCTGTAGAAATTCTAGTATAAGGTCTAAGTCATGGGTAAGTATGTGTCTAGAGTTGTCATGTAGATGCCTGTCTTTTGTCGAGGAAGTCCAGCATGCACCCATGTCATGGGTGAGTCTTTTCTCGTGTTGGCATATTATGCGAGTGTCTTTTTTTTTTAAGAAGTCTAGTGTAAACCTATGTCGTAGGTTAGTCTTTAAGGGTCAACATATAGACATTTGCATTTTAGGAAGTCTCGTGTAGGTCAATTAGTTCATTCAAACCCATGTCTTGGGTGAGTCTCTTTTGAGTCAGCATATAGACATTTGCATCCTAGGATGTCCCATGTAGGTCGGTTAGCTCATTCAAACCCATGTCCTGGGTGAGTCTCTCTCGAGTCAGCATATAAGCATTTTTCATTTTTAGGAAGTCCATATAGGACATGCATGCATTGGGATGAGCTTTTCTTCATTTTTCTAGTGTCAAGGTAAAGGCTTGAGCCAACAATAAAGGGAATTTTGGGATGATGGGAAACTCTGCAGCTACCATAGATCCCGGGGACACAACATGGAGAATTATTGGGCTCTGAAGAACAAGATTGAGGACATAATCCAGTTAGGGAACTTCCCCTACCAAGAGTAGCACCAATAGAACATGGATTCCCCATGCGAAGACAGGAGCGACACATTATCAAAAGGAGCTTTAGAGTTAGCTACATCCTTGATTGTCAAGCATTTCATTTCCGGGGTCTGTTAGAGTTAAGAGTCAGTTCTTAATTCATTTCTTGAATTTAGTCTCTCTTGTTGCTATTTGTTCAAATAGAATTTCATGCTTATACTTCTGATTTGAATTGAAAAGTTCTCTCGTCCATTCACCATCCTTACAAACCAAGTCTGACAAATTCATCTTCTCTTATCCTTCCATTTTTTTCATACGCTTCATTCCTATCCCTTCATTTCTTGAATTCAGGGTTAGAGAGATAAAGAGAGAAATTCAAAAAAAAAAGAAATATAGAATTTTAAAAAAATGAGTGAAAAATTATAGAGTGGTCGGTTTGAAAACCTCATCGAGGCAAACCGGGCAAAAGAAGAGAATAAAATTGATGAGAGAAGTCAACCTGCATTCCCATCCAGCAAGCTGAGCAAAAGGAGAGAGTGTTGTCAGGAAAGACCAAGTTCAATAACCTCTCTAAAGTGAACACTCCTCATTAGAAATGTCGCAGCTTAACCAAATGTGCCGAGGACAGGGGGCTTCCGCCTCACTTTCATTTCACCAACCACATTACCCTTGTCTTTTCATCCAATCTTGACCTACCTATCATTTACATTTCTAGCCTTTCCATCAAACCTTAACCCTCTTCAAAACCCTTTCATTCATTAAACTAATCCCAAAAGGCGTGCTATGACCAAGGAGAATAGGAGGCAATCCATGAAGAAGAAGTTCGAAAAAGTGAAAGCAAAAAAAAGAGGGTGAAAGCAAGAAAAAAAAGAGCGCAAAAAGAAAAAAACAAAATGAGAGAAAGCAAAAGGAAAAAAGAGAAGGAAATGAAAAAAAAAGAATAAAATAGATGAAGAAAAGAGGGGAGAATAAGAAACTAGAAGGTTGAAATAAAGGGTCATGCACACCAGAGAAATAATCCCTTACTAATCCATACACCTCATCATACCTTTCAGCCTTCAATAACCTTCATACGCCTTCATAACTATCCATAACCTGCCTTCATAATCATCTTTTGAGCCATTATGCCTTCTTCGAGGCATTACCCATCAAAGTTGCGTTTAAAGAACTAGGATTGGCCTGATTCCACCTTGGATACGTAGGAAAACCTCTTCGAGGCCCGGCCCAATACCTTTTCACTTTAGAGAGTGTTGTCGTTGAATAAACTGGTCCTTGAGAGAATAAAAAAAGAGATAATAAAAAGCTAGTCTGAAAACCCACTTGGGCGGGCTAGGAAAAAGGAGAGGAAACCCTGAATTTATATCACCATCATTAACCATTTTCCTTCTGTCAGACTTGAACATCATTCCGTCACCCATGTCTCATCCTTTTCCCAAGAGATGATGTCTACCCTATTTGACCATCTCTTCACCCTTTCAAGACACCATCGTCCCTAATTGTCTCTTTATCCCCATGTTCCAACCTTTTCTCAAGAGATGATGTTTATCCCATTTGACCATCTCTCCTTCCTTTTTAAGGCACATTCATTCTTAAGTGTCTCCACATCCCTTTCATTAATAATACCTTTCCCATCATCTCTTTCACCAAACTCTTTCTAACCAACCTTTTCAAAGCCTGTCCATTTCATCTCACCCTTTGAGGACTTTTTCAGCTTGATCATCAATGCAAGTATGGGGCTCTATTCTTAATGCCCACTCTTAGCACATCTGAGTGTGGCTCACTTCTCAGCAAGAGCAAAAGCCGTCCACATCAGATCGGCTAACTTCATGATGAACAGACTAAAAGACAAGCTACTCTAAACTGGGGGCTCGCTCGAGCCTTGTGACATCATTCAAGACTTTATCGGAGAAAGCTTCTAAAAGGGACACCTACTCCCTATCCCACAAGATCATGGATCTTCCTTTTCATCGGTGTTCTAATAATGGTCTCGAAAGGAAAGGAAAGGAAAGAAAAAAAGAGAAAAAAAGAGAGAGAAAAAAAAAGAAAAAGAAAAAAAAGAAAAAAAGAAAAAAAAGAAAAAAAAAGAAAGAAGAGAGGCTAACTTGAAAACCTTTTAGGCAAGTTAGGCAAAAGGAGAGATCGAGACTCGCGACTAAGGACATACCAACTTCCATCACTACAACATAGGAAGCAATACCTCCTTCTATTCCATGGTCTCCGTACATCATATCATCAGTATTCACGAAACTGGAGGCTTGCAAATCTCTAAGGTGCCCTCCAAATCAGGACAAAGTCATCTAGAGTCTACATTAAGCTGGGGGCTTGCAAACCCCTAATATGTCCTCCTAGAGCAGAACATTATCATCAAGGGTCTACGCCAAACCAAGGGCTTGTCGTACGTCAGCATAGATCTGCAAGCAATTTAAGTCATCTACGTGAGCATCTAAGAAGCACGTCCTTCAGCCCTAGCACCCCTCCCATTACTCCTTGTCCCTTGGACCGAAATGTTTCTTATCCTGAATTTTCCTGAAATTCCCCATAAGTGGCCTTGAACCTTGGGAAGTCATTGTTTTAGGAAGGTATTGTCCGAAAAAAAAAAAAGAGTCACTGTCTCAGGAAGTCATTATCCTAGAAAAGTGTTGTCTTAGGAAAGCAATTTCCTAGAAAGTCATTGTCTAAATAAAGAGTCGGGGGTTACCTGCATATAGAATTGCATGTTTAGAATCATAAAGCGTCATATGTATGTCGTGTCTAAGCATAATAGGTTTGCATTGCATCCATCAGTTGTGTCAGAGTCACATTGAGTTAAGTTAAGTTTATCATGCATAGAGTCAGTCTGTCATGCACAAAGTCCATAGTCATGCATAAGTGAATAAGTGCATAAATACTTGTGCCAAAAAAAATGCATTGTTTGTGTAAGAGTCTAGTAGACTATTTGCATGCATACCTGCATATCAAAAAAAAAAAAAAAAAACAGAAAGAAAGAAAAAAGCAAAGAAGTGCCACATCCCTGCTCCAGAACGCAACAATTGGGGCTGGTTAAGCCCGTAGGCCATCTCATTCAGACTGGTCAACATGATTTCTTATCACTATGAGCAAGATTGGAGCAACCTCTAATCCAACTCTAGCAAGTTAAGCTAGCATCCAATCAAGTCATAAATCGACTGTATGACACGAAGGATAGAATCTTCATCATCTGCCAGACACGAATGGCGACTGTCCGACACGAAGGACAGAATCTTCATCATCCGCCAGACACGAATGGCGATTGTCCAACACGAAGGACAAAATCTTTCTCAGCCAGACATGAATGGCAATTGTCCAACACGAAGGACAACATCCTCTTTAGCCAAACATGAATGGCACCTGTCCAGCACGAAGGACAGATTCTTCACATGACTGATACGGATCGGCGACCAGGCGAAATTCAAGAATCCATGTTCCCCCAGTGGAATTCCAAGCTCATGCAAATATGAGCAAAGAAGATGTTGGCGTCTATGTGCTTAAAGCAAAATTTGAAGTAACATTTACTTTGAATTCAACTTAAAGTGCTAAAACAAGCAATAGCACGCAAGTCGTTTCAACTACAACATGCTATAAAAAAAATAAGCTTGTAGAAGAAATAAAGCACACCGAGGAATGAGAGCGGAAGAAGCCATCACTTCTTAAAAGCTGAGAATATAAAAAAGAAGAAAATCTAAAAAAACAAGAAGAAGGCCAAGAAGAAGCTCCAATTTGTGATCACAAGAGTTCGATTCACGCAGCTACATGTCATGCCCTCATTGGCCCAGGCTCATGTCTATCAGCCTTGGGGCTATCTACAATAATTATAAGCAAGTCGGTCTCCTACATGGCCTGCAAAAGCTGGAGTGAATGCAAAGATTCCTTTCTTCTCTCTAGTGTCCGGCCCGCCTAGGGAAAGAAGGAGTCTTTGTCTTTTCTCCATGCTTGGTGCTAAGGGTCCGAGTGAATGCAAGGATTCCTATCTTTTCTCTAGTGTCCGGCTGGCATAGGGAAAGAAGGAGCCTTTGTCTTTTCTCCATGCTTGTTTCCAAGAGCTCAAGCTTGTACATTTTCAAGGAGGAGCACGGCTAAGTGTGCCCAATAAAGAGGGATGGTCTTCCCAAGAAAGGTGCATCAAGTCCCTAAATAAGAGGATTTCCCCAATGATCATGCTCACATAATCTGAGGAAAATAAGAGCCATTGACATCACGATCGATGAAGTCTCCAAGCATTGAATTGCTAGTGAAAATCAAAATCAGAGCCACTGGCAGAGATAGGTGCAGTCTCAACAATAAGAGTCATCAACATCAGTTTCGACGAAATCTCAGGAATAAGAGCCACTAGCATCGCATCCAAAGAAGTCTCATCGGCATGAAAAATGCTATCATCATCAAAAATCCAAAAACAGGGTAGTCCATCGGAGTAAGTCCCAATCAGCATCAGGGCCATCGGTAGAGTTTCGATGCAGTCCCAATCCTAAGCCACCGGCAGAGTTTCGATGAAATCTCAACCACCAGGGCCATCGACATCGCGATCGGTGAAGTCCCTCGGCATTGAATTGTCATCATCATCATCATCAACGGCTTCCAGCCTCGCGTCTAGTTAGTCTCGGCATCTGGCCTCGCGTCCAACTTGTCACCATCATCATCATCATCATCAACAGCTTCCAGCCTCGCGTCTGGTTAGTCTCGGCATCTGGCCTCGCATCCATCTTGTCACCATCGTCACCATCGTCATCATCGTCATCAAAAAGACCAAAAACAGGGTCGCCAATCGGCGTAAGTCTCCATCAGCATCAGAGCCACCGGCAGAGTTTCGGTGAGGTCTCAACAACCAGGGCCATCGGTAGAGTTTCGATGCAGTCCCAATCCTGAGCCACCGGTAGAGTTTCAGTGAAGTCTCAACCCCTAGGGCCATCGACATCGCGATCGATGAAGTCCCTCGGCATTGAACATGCCAACAATCATCAACATCGACACCGGGAAAGACTGGAAATGACACCGGGAAAGACTGGAAACGACATTGGGAAAGACTAGAAAATCACCACCAACATCCAAGAGCCATCGGCGTCGCATCCGATCAAATCTCTCAAACAAGTAACGCGACATTCTCGCCTGAGAACACCTATCGGCGCAAGTTCGCCAACTGCGACACAGGACTTAGCTTCCAAGTGTCAGTCCACACCTTCAAGTAGGACGCCTTCAGCGCCCGAGACCATTTCGAGTAGGTCGTCATCAAACGCTCGAGATCACTTCAAGTAGAGCATCACTCTTGCTCGAGATCAACCCCGACAAAGGCGCATGCCGCCCACAACTATGATGCAGGACTCAGCTTCCAAGCATCACCCCAGGCTTTGCACTCCAAAGTCATATGTCCAGGCTTTGCACTCCAAAGTCATATCTCGACCGGTGTCCATCAAATCAAGACTACTTTGATTTTCGTCCTATCCTCGAACTCAGTCGAAGTGGGGGCTATCTGTAGACACCGGATTTTGTCACATAAATATATAGCATGACTATATATAACAAAAGCAAAAATAAAGAAGAAGAAGTCGATTGATAAGCTAATTTAGACACGAGATTTTAGCATAGATTTTATATATTTTTTTAATGTAATTTTCATTACTTCCTTTTTATGTATCTCTTAGTTAGAAAATTAGGAAATTAGAAACGGCAAAGTCAAGCCATGCAAGCCACGTGCCAAGAAGTCGCGAGATCGAACCCTCACAAAAGCACTCAAAAAAACACTCCTAAAAGCTAAATAATATATACACTCTCCGTCCAGTGTGAATAGCAACTTCCCTAGGCAAGTTACCTTCATATTATCACCGACCATGCATGCATGGACGAGGAGAATCCCTCCCCCCTGGAGTACTGGCCGACCGGCCTACACGGCATTGACCACACGTGGTCAATTGACCATGTGTTGCCGTCCCCTTCCATGCATCTCCCCTACTGCCTTGGTATTGTGCAAGCTCCGGAGACTACGAGGTGTATGTGTATACATGCATGTATCTCCCTCCTCCTCTTAGCCTATAAATACTACCCTTCTCCAAGTCATTTTCACTCATCAAATCATCCTTTCTCTCTTCAGTCATTCGCTCATTCTTCATCTTTCCTTCTCTAATCATTCTCTCTACTTCTCTACTTCTTATATAATCTCTACTATCGTCCTATTCTACTACCATCCTATTATACTATCATCCCTCTTATCATCATCATGTTCCTAATCTTTCCACCACAAAAATCCTAAACACATATCCTATTCTTATCCATCCTAAACTCCACAAAAAAAAAAAAAAAAACTCTAGCCTAAACACATTCAAAACCGCAAAAAGAAGCCTTCTTATACCCTATTTTCACCCTCTTTCTTTTCACCCTTTTCCCCCATTTTCTATCATTATTTTGGCACTTGAAGAGGAGGATTCTAAAGGCATCAAGGAGGATTCATCAAGCATTCAAAGGCTAGGCAAGGTCTTTCCCATAAAGTAGCAATGTAAGCCCTTAAGTGTTCTTTTTTTTCTTATGAATAAGTGTATAATTGTACATTTTATCTTGTATTTCATTCTTATTGCATGATTCAATGAAGTAATTCTATAAAGTATTCATTCATTTTCCTTCCAAACTTTATCGAAAGCACATTTAAAACTTTTGGTATAGTCTTTCCTTTTGTGAGAGGCGAACTCTTAAAGTTTACTTTCTGAGTTCGTAGCCTTACCCCCAAATCCATTCTTGGGTTTCGCAGGCGGAGTCTTTTCTTTAAAGTCGGGTGGCGACTCCCATTTCGAAATAAAATACATCGAGGATTGCATAAACTATGGTTAAACATGGTTTTACAATGTATCGATGCAACTTTAGGGTTTTTCTTTCTTATATTTCTAAATAATAGTTGCATAAATTACCTTCTTCCGAGCCTAACATTTAAATGAGCAAATTGGGTTAAATTTAGAAGAGTTTGGAACAAGTGGATGTTCACTCTTAAAGGTTTAATTCAAGGACTCATAAAATGCATAAGTAAAGGGAAAGTGATTTTACAAAATATTATTCATGAAATGTATGATCGATTTCCTTAAAGAGATTTTTTCAAAGGTTAAACCCCAGCACAAATCACCGAATCACACCCCCAATCTAAACGTGGACGTTCGGAAGCCCGAACGGCGAGGAAAAATGTCCACAATTGGCAATGGAGAAAAAGTTGATTTTTAGCTTGATAATTGGTGTCATCATCTCCCCCTTGCCTCTTTTGACAAACCAATTTACAGGTGTCTTAGGTAGCGGAGTAAAGGTCAAAGAGTTCATAAATGGCAACGTTTAGAATGAGGACAAACTCAAGCAAGTCTTTCCAGACCACCTTGTAGATTTAGTCCAAAAACCCAATTTCCCTATCTAACGAGAAAAATGAGATGTGTTGGGGTTTAACAGGAATGGTAATTTCACTACCAAATCAACCACTTGGCTTTGCTATGAGTTGAAAGATAACCAAAAATGGGAAGGTCATTGCATTTGGAAATTAGATATCCAACCTAAACTCAAAGAATTCATTTGGAGAATCTATCACAATGGACTATCCCTCAGAGGAAACTTATTCCATAGGGGAACAGCTGAAGATGCTTCTTGCCCCATTTTCCTGAGTCACATCGAGACCGACAGTCACCTCATCCATGATTGCCATTTTACAAATAAAGTCCGGGAAACAACAAAATCCTATGGGTGGTTGGCCACAAACGTAAATTGGCCAATTGATAGCACATGTTCAACCATTCTAAATACGCTTAGGCGTTCACTTTCGGTAAACGAATTCCTAAGAGCCATTCATCTCACTTGGAGCATTTGGAAGGAGCGCAACTTATGTACTTACAACCAAGCAGTTTTCAATTCCACAAGGGTAATCATCCGAGCAAAGAGGAGTTATGCAGAGTGGAGAGCCAGAAGAAGATTCTCTTCACAAGATATGTTGTCCCCCCTCCCCCCTCCATGCTTATCCATTCAAGAAGAGCCACAAGTACACGTCTATTCGTTGGCATCCTCCGGATCTTAGTTGGATAAAACTGAATTTTTACGGTTCTCTCAACAACCAAGGATCAACAGTAGGGTTTGTACTCCGTGATCACTCGGGTCGTTTGTGTTCTGTAGGAGCTAATCGTGTTAGCTCATCATCCATCTTAATGACAGAAGCACTTGCTCTGCGTGTTGGTCTTCAACAAACCATTCAAGCAGGTTTTTCAAAAGTTCAAATAGAAGGAGATAGTTTGATCCTCATCAAAGCCATTCAAGGCAAAGCCCAAATCCCTTGGCAGATTGACATGATAATAAGAGATATCAAGTATCTTTTAAACTCTTTTGAAGACCACTTTCTACAACATATTTATCGAGAAGGAAATCAGGCAGCAGATTGACTGGCCAATCAGGGTCATATTTTTCCTAGTTTATCTGTATGGAACTGTAGTCCTTCGCCTATTTTTTTCATCCATTTTGTTCGCTAATATTTCAGGTAGATGCCTTGACAAAAGGACCCCCTGATTCATTGTATCCTTTACCCAGTAGGGAAAAAATTAAAAAAAAATTGATAACTAATAGTCAAATTTTAAAATTTTTGACCTAAGTACGTAGTCAAACTTGGACAATTTATTTTGGGCGGAGGGAGTAATATTTTAGGGTTTTTGGGTTGCTACTTAATTGGACACCCCTATTAAGTTT